>JABUQX010101162.1:0-27500 GCA_015478945.1 Trachelipus rathkii | reverse complement strand
CACTTTACGTACATAAAGATAAGTATCCAATATTTGAAAAATAGGAGTAGGTGAAGCAGTCGTTGCAGCAGCTTTGGATTGAACATTAAGCACAAATTGTGGAGTAGATCTAGTTAACCTGATACGAGTGTCCACAGATGGTAGAATAAGTTTTTCTTGGGAGAATATGTCACCGTTTACACGTCCATAATATTCATAAGTCTTGTTGACATTTTTACTAAATCCATCTACTATTTTAGATTCATCTTTTAAATTGTAGTAGCCGCTTGATTGTAAATGGGACTGTTTAGCATCATCCGAATAATTTAGTACAGTTTCTATATAGCTTCGGTATGGGTAACTGGCTGCTGATGCTCCTAGAGAAGTCTCATTTAAAAACACTTCAATGTTCTTAAAGCATGAGAATAAAAAGTTGGAAACAGGATATACTACATGTTCTGTTCCTGTGAGATCCGATCCATCTTCATTTACCAATTTAACCTTCAGATATAAAAAAAACATTCGAAGGGTCAAGATATTGATCTGAAGTTCCAGGGATATTGAATTCGAGAGGTACATCTGTATTTGTGACAGCGTGAAGGGGATTAATGCTGATAAAATTACTTTCTAAGATCGATGTCTGGGTAGGATTTACGGAGAAGAGATCCAATTCACTCTTGCAGCAGTCTGGACTAGAGGGGTGTAAGAAATGCATCTTATCGACTCTAAGGCTAAACCTTTAATGAAAATATTCTTTAGGTGCATACCTATATATTAAGAACAAGTTGCCACATATTATAATTCAGAAAAAATATCCTTTATTTTACGTTTGCATATTTTTCCACGTTTCTTTTTATTCATACGTTTCTTGCTACGGGTTTTTTTCTTTTTACTTTTCCTTTTCTTTTTGTTATTGAGTCTTTTTACACGCTGTCTTTTCACCTTTCTAACACCACCTCCCGTCATCTTGCGTCGTATTTTTCGTTTAACATCGTCTAACATTCATCTGAAAACATCAGCTTATGCGCGTTTTTACGAGCACTACGAGGGTCGAAAACACCCCAATATCCGGAATTGTTTATTCATTTGTCTTGGCCGCTTTTTTAGCAAGTATTTACCTTCCTGTTTTAAAAAAGGGATAGATATACTAAAAACGAAGCAAAAAAATCCACCTAAACCATACCCCCTCTGCATTCTTGATCCCCTGAAGACTCTTTTCTCTCCATTATTATTAGATTACCGGAGCTTCTTTCTTATGTGTACTTTACACACTGCTGTCCAATTGTGAATGGTATGGTTTGCCCTTCGACGTCTCTTATATAAACGCGAACTGAACTCAGTTGGGTCTTACATAGGTAAGTAGTGAACATTAGGAAACCTTTATAACTTTACGACCTTTAGGAAAATGAACTACTCTTAAACAAAAGAGGCTTTAGTATTCCCTACATACTGATGATCTATAATATCTGTATAAACATTGGCCATACCGGATCTTGAAAACATCTTAGTAGGGCAAGCATACCAAAATGCTAATGAATCTTGCGTCTAGTCATTTTTTGATTGAGACATACTCTTCCATCGGTGGTATATAACGCATTTAGATCCTTTAGAGAGCGTTTGATATATTCCCGATATTTGTCATCATGTGCATACCATAGTAACAAACCGTCATAGCCGAACTCAAGCTTGGCGAAGGGCCGGTCTCGTATCAAATACTCGAACTGTATTTATACTCTCTCCACTGTATGGTGCGAGTTATTGCGTGAAATGTTCTAAGTATATGAAACGCACAGTTCTTCGAGATGTATTGTTACACGACAAGTATAGTTAAATCATATCCCATACACATAGAATCTTTTACATAATTGACTTCCGACTTCACTCGTTCTTTCTGATAATCCTAACGTCCATCTAAATAACACATATACTGTTATCTGCTATATACATCGACTCTCTACCAAACAACGACAAATATTTCATCGTTAGTCCTCGTTGTGACTTCGCCGGTACAGAGTAGCCATTTTATGAGTAGCGATCTTTTTTACCTTATTCAACCATGGTCTAAATACTCGATAACGCCAAATATGAAATCAGCCGTATTCTCTATATGCAGCGCTGTCTTGAGAAATTATTTCACTTAAATTCCTGCTTCATTAACATTTCACTCGATCAAAACGTTATCTATAGATATCAAATTAATTGGGTTGTAATATATTCTGCTGATGTGTTATCTCAGGTCATCCACGACCTCTCTACAGAAGGCAGCGTTAATAGACAAGTGTCGTGCTACAACTACATACCGTTTCTACTAGTATCTAGTTAATCTATCAAATAACCTTTCACTTTAACATAGTCAGTATACCTATACACTCTCATGTAAACTTTCGTCTGGCCGTGTAACCTTATCCATTTAACGCAAATACTGTTTATTTACTTTTCCTTTTAGATCCTAATATTTTTTCTATTTTATTACTCCGTACTCTTAGGCACAACCGTATTTTCTGTATTTCTTGCCTATAGAACCCTCCTTTTATTTGTTCTCCCTCTAAATCCTCGAGATAGTATAATTTTAACCCGTCTCTTGGGAATTCTCTGATTGTATCTACTTTAAAAACTTCTCTTGACCATCCCGCCTCGTACCCTTTTCTGAAATTTTCATCTGACCTAGACACTCTCTCACATAATCTCCTACTTTAATGCCTGTGTTATCTTTTATTTTGCGAACCGAGGCAACTCTGTACAGAAGGTTTTGTCTTCACCAGCTCTAGAGGGTCTTCTTAAGCTGTTCTATGATAAGAACCTATTATAAGGAATAAAGCCAAGTCTTGCCAGTATATTCTATATATTTAAATGAAAATATATTCTGTGAAAGCCCATGCATTCTTTCTTATAGTTCTTTTGTTATCTTCCACGTATTGCGCTTTAATTTAAACATGAAAAAATGTGTCTTGTAGCTACCGCGAATATCACTACTCTGTGTAACTATTTCTCTCTAACCAATCCTCTTCAATAAACAACACACTTTGGCACTTTATCTGGCCACATCATTATTGGTCATTGAATATCATCCTTGTTATTAAACCTCCTGGCGATTCTCCGAGCTTACATAGTGTCTGTTGCTGGTTACATTTCTAGCACCTTTACCAGTAAGTATTCTGGAATATACATCTATCACAAAAAGAATGTGATTGATTACCCGTTCATTGTTAAACTTTATATCTTTATTCCATTTCAGTTAACTCAAGTTGCCAGTACATCTATCTAAGTGAGGGCTATGTTTTTCGCTGTTGAATTTTTTCCGTATAGGTTTATGTAGAGTAAAAGCATCCTCCCCTTGTAAATAATTTTCAGTTCTTTTTTATTAATATGAGGAAACTTTGAAGCGAACCTTGAAAAGCTCCATAAACTGTCTCGAAACATAGCTCATGTATATGAGTGGAGTAGCTGTGAGTCGTAGCTACCCTCCCTTAGCCTCCATCTTGCTCAATGACAAATAAATAACAAAAAAACATTATATATATATATATATATAGTATAATATATATATATAATTATATATTATATATATATTAATATAATATATTATATATTATATATATATATATATATTACTATAATAAAATAAAAGAGGAAAAGGAAACAAATATTTTTAAAAAAGCAATTTTTAATCATTAAAATTATATGTACAACATCTTACACAAATTAGTTTCATAAAAAAGTAGTTCAAATATGCTTACAACATATGCATATTTTAAAATATAATAATACATATTTACAATATAATACAAACACATAAAATTAATTTTAAAAGGAATAATCACAAAATATTTAATAAGCTTGAGCTTGGGCCATAGGACTTAGCAGATACTGTGTATTTATAATATACTGACGGAGACTGTTGAGTCCATCCGTTGTCACGTATGTGTAAATATCTCTTGCTGATATTTTCAAGTCTTGATCTTTGTATGCAGGTGTCTTCATTTCTTTTTCCCAATGAAAAGTAAATTTTTCAATATCTATAACATCCATAACATCGGCTAATTGAGCGTCAAACGTATAGTTTTCGTTGTACACAGTGTATAACAAGTTGTGAGCTGTATTGATAAGATCATCTAATTTGGAGACTTCGGCTTCACGTTTTGTTATTTCTTCACGCATCATTGATAAATGCAGTGTAATTACCTTCTGTCTTCTCGTAACGGACCATGAACCCGCGTAGCTTGATGGCCTGAATTCATACCCTCCGGTATTGTTTCAGGCACTCGAAACTGCATCGCGAATAGCGTCTTGCCTAATTGCTTTTGCTCAAAGAGATGAGCAAGACTCTCAGTCTTTACCGTGTCTCCGTGTCTTCTCCTCCTGTAAGATGGCAACCTCCACAATTTTGATTTACGCTAGCATGAAACTTAGTATACATATATCATTTCCCCATGTCATTTACATTTGTTCGCCAAAAACGCACGGTGGTTTAGAGGATGCTTCGCACGGATAGAATATGAGGCGCCCGATTATTGTGTCTGAGGTGTTTACGCGGCAGGAACATCAGTATATATAGTTAGCTCCCCTGTATAGATTTCACGCGCTTGATAACAAATAAAGTTCACTAGTAAGTCCCTCTTCCGTCGGTGGAACGATATTTGTCCATCACGAACCGAATCTATTCGTTTCACGAACATTCGGCTTGCGTTATTATCCTTTTCCCTAGCAAACATGTGATTCAAAACACGGCAAAGTCGAACGTACTACTGTAGAGAATGGCTTTCAGCGCCCTCTAGCGATGAGAACCTCTCGTGTGCTAGCTACACCAACCAGAAGGGAGCGTAGCGCTAATCCTCTCAATCCGACCAGATTCAGAGTCAATGTTTTCTAATGTGACACACCCCACTTCATGAGTAAGTGCCCCGCTGCGCATCTCCCCTTAACATAAGCCTAATAATAGGGCACGAGCTTACAATAAATGAACACTGCGCACATTAGTGGGTTAAGCGCGTTTCCTATGTTTAACAAAGCTTTCGCCGAGTATTGTCGTTTAACTTAGGTCTACGCCATACAGACCCAATGATTATCGAATCCCTTAACCCAATTGAATGACCACCTGCTACATTTAATCTGTTAGCACCACTATATCATTGATGGGATGTTTCTCGTTTATACGGATACTAAACTTTCCATTATGCAATGCTTATTCGTGAATCGGTAGGACATCGTATGCCTTAAACCAGTATACAAGAGTAAATAGGATACCTAAACCAGAATACCTAAAGTAACGTGTCAGGATCATTAGCGGCTAACTTTATGATAGCGGATACAACACTATTCAGAGAATGCTATATACACTTTCAAACTAACGAGTTCTATGCGCGAATAATAAACGTCAGCTAGGCATAGCCCTAAGTAGTTAATGACACACCTGCTTTTTATAAGCAAAGGTACAGTTTGTCTTACCAATTAAGTCCCTACCCAAGAGACCGCTGTCCTTCTTTGTCTTAATTTTTATCGCTTCAGAATAACCGGATGCTTCCGTGTGGTCAGCCTTCCTGTTCAGTTATGGCTAAAAGCAGATGGGTATGACGTCGATACACTGGAAGAGCCTCTGCATAACGCCCATAGCTGCTCTCAAGACGCAATTATATTCAGTTATCGAGCTCATTATTTGCTCTCACTAGCACACTCTGCTAGTAGACGTCCGACGATACACAACGAATACTTTATACTCGTAGGTTCTGTCATACGAACGGACTCATATAGTTGATAAGAGCTTGACAGTCATTTGGTCTTTCCCTTGGAAATTCTTTTACTGACCTCGATTTCTATTTACCTTATCCATGTCTCCAATCGCCTTGTGATTATGGTATTCCCCTTCGCCACCAATCTTTAACGATACATCGACGCGCCTATAACAATATAAACCTAATAGTCGTCCACAGAGATATCTCCTCGGCTGATCTGAACCCTATAATGGGTATCTCATACATCTAGTATTACAATCCCTGCACGCAACTCGTACAGCTCTATTACCCAACTCGCTTCTAATCTAGCTATGACCTACTTTGCAAACGGTAAGTGTCGTTCCTCGTCAATACAATAGAACTCATACGCTGGATTTCCGGTTTATCTCTTTTTACTTTCTGACATGCTGGTTGCGCACGTAATGCATTTCACTAGTTTTTCTAGCGTTGAAACAATTAGACATTGTACCAAAGATACCTCAACACGCTCTTAATAGTTCTTAAATCTCTCTGCCCAATTACTCTGCGTCTCAGCATATTCACTTTAACATTGATCTTATCGACCCCGTCTAGTTCTTAATTTATCCTAGGCGGAATTCAAATCCCGAGTAATAGTCGGCGCGCTAACATATGTCTTCACATTTATATGATTTGCTGCACGAAATTCTTAACACGTCTCGTAAGAACTCTCGTCCGTCTTTATTTGTCAATATTTCTGGTCACCGTGGATACTTTATTCTTTGTTTACTCACTTTTGCGTGAGCAGATGTCAATACCCTCAACATCAATGAGAATTATCATAAGAAATTTTATTGCGTCGTTAAATGCTCGCGCTTGTCCTATACACCGACTAACCTACGGAATCATTTTTTAATCTTCTCCGCATAATTTGATGCGATTCTTCCAGTGTAGCAAAGCGGTGGCGAAAGGAGGCGTCTTAATGCTCCTGTCTCCGCGTGCTGTTGCCGTTCGGTTGCTATATAATAGCCGACCATTGCCGGATTTTCCGGCTGTGTAGCTCTATGTTATCTCATTTACGTCCAAATCCCATGAGTTGCTATGCTATTATGTAATATTTGCTGCTTAAATCGTCGCGAGACTAAAAGTCCGAGAACTTATTATCCAAACTCTACTTATTCCCTCATACTGATCACAATCTTTACTCAGTTTTCTATCGCGTATCGCTATATCACTCGAATTGCTAACGTCCTAGTTTGAGTCCATGACTTATTTGATACTACTATATTCATCCGTCTCGTAGATCTACCGCTGCTAGGCGAATTGCCAGCTGACTATGGACATAGACGTCACCATGAGCCCGCTGCTGCAATTTCACGATGTTATTCCCGATATATCATCACATGTACAATCTTATCGCTACAAACGATTGTCGATTAGGTCTCAATGATCCGGCAATTTCACATCTGTATTATGTTACCTCAATTTCTTTATATCATTATATAGTATTTAATGCTAGATAACATCTGCGTAGCCAAATGTAACTTATACTATCAGCCAATTCAATTACGATATCCTATTTAGAGTCATTATTACTATAGATCTATGACCTACGATGAGCTACATAGTTAGGCTGATATCAGAGTCTTCCTATCTCTTAACAAATGTCAACTCACCTTTTCTAACTTATCATCACTCCATGTATAAGGCAGTCAACAAAGGTATGCTTGCATATGTCGTACATGTTACAGACTTTCATAGCTCTCTGAGGTGTCGTTGCCTCTTATTAAGAATCACTTTGTCCATTTGTACTTAAGAAATTAAAGATGACTACCAAGTCGAGTTGTACACCTATTAACGCACTGCCTTTCGAGAGTTTACCACCGGCATAGTCAGTTGCTACCCACTATACGGTTCATAATGTTTACCGCGTCTAACTATTTCATGAACGCCAGCTAATTCGTGCTTAACTTATTTCTTGCGTCTACCCTCTTTATGCTATACACTACCAGGATCCAAACCCAATATTGTCATATTGAGTGCCATTAGCGAGAGCGTCCTTATTCCGTTGATTGTATTCCCAGGATTCAGTGTATTAACAATCATCAATCTCATTCGTTTACGCAGTCAAGCGGGTGTATGCGATGACGTTTACTGTTAGTCGCGATCAGAGCTCTCTCCGTCAGCGTTACCCTCGAGCGTAGTTTGGCTTAGTGTTCGTATATATCACAGTAATATACCGTAGGGAGCGCCAAGTAAACTATATCCGCTACCCAATTAGCGAAACCTTCTAATGTTCTTGTAAGCGAAACATCTGAGTTCAATACCATTGATTCTGGCTCACGTCTCGTCTTAGAGTGTCCGAACAAAATTAGGATTGTGCTATTTAAAGATTAACATTCTCTCATTATCTCAATATTTCTGATGAAGAGAATATTTGGTATAAAAAACACTACATTTAATGATGAGAGTAGACTGTGACGAAGTTTGCCACTCGAATAATCGTCTCGTTCAGTTTGTTATAGCCACATCAAATACCGCGTTCTATAGCCCTGATGGTTATGATAGTGTGCGGATAACTGTGATTCTTAGCCCGTTCCTCAAAGATCTATAGTTAGGATACCAGGTCGCACTCTCCACCGAAATTGAATCCACATCTTTTACTTATTCGTCGCTAAGAAACATTCTAGTGAGCATATAATAGATGTTACGTCTCTACGCAGGTCCATGGAGTGTAGCTAACTGAGTCCCGATCGTCATTTTCACGCTGGCTGAGTTGTTACGGAGCACCGCCGCAAGTCTCCAGGGCTACGTCATATTAACGACGATCACTTGCATAAAAGCGGCTAGGTCTTACTCGTCGATCCCTGATTTGGCTACGAACATATCCGACAGAGAATGTGCTCATGCGGAGTGATCTAAACTCACGAAATTTTCCATATAGAGTTGCTTGTCATCATACCGACATGGCCTTATTCAAAACGTGCTCTGATATGCAATACACTATATTTTACATCCTTTAATACCCCTGCGCTCCTTTAACTTAATATTTAGTAAATTATATATCAATCGCTAACCACCTCGTATTATTATATATACTTCACATATATCGATGCTCGGATGTAGCCACTTCGTAGCATACACCGTCGCTGACTGCTAGTTATATTTATTTATATATATATATAGATATTCACAGACTACTAATGATCGTAGTTCAATAGTTACAGATTAATATTATCCCTTGAGGTAGTTATATTTTCAATTTTCTAAAAAATTTTATTTACAAAGAAATCATTTGATAAGGAAATTTATTCACATTTTATATATAAGTTTAAAAACATTAACACTAATTAAGTCTAGCTTTCGTAGTCAATGATCGACATACTTCTTCAGGACTGAAAAATATTTTTAAATGATGAAATGACTTTAACTCCGATGGATTTCTGGCAACTTGGTGTTTCTATTTACGTCTCGCTTCAGAACCAACACCCTATCCCGATAGTGCCTGCTCAGTGTATCACCGTCACACATCTCATGCGACGCCCATGTCTCGCACGTCCGGCGATAGTTAAAAGCTTAACGGGCCCAGGGTGCGTCAGGTTTCTCTACCCTCTCACGTACGTCCTCCAACCGCATCTGCTCCAGACATCTGCATGGCGAACGGTTACATGTTTCATGTTAGGTTTGAAAATTTCTGAAAGAGGGTTGAGTTATAGGGATTTCGTAATGTTTGGGGAGGGGGGTGAGGGTGGAAACGGCATATATAACTTATGCTTGGGAGTTAGCTGGTAGTTCTATTCAGTCTGTCGTGGAGTCTGCATCTTAGCGATAGTTACTCTAGGTTTTTCCTTGTAAGGCGTGGAGGTCGTAGCTGATGTGGTTTTGCTCCGGGTGTTCATAGACTCCTGAATTCTACCAATTACTTAATACATTTTAACATTTACCTACATAACTAATATATAAAAATAATAATAATAATCAATAATATAATTAATAATAATAATAATAAATAATAATAATAATAATAATAATAATAATAATAATATTTTATTACAGTTCTTGTTTTCGTGATACCTGCTGAGAATCTTCAGAATGTCGCAGTTAAACATCTTTAATGCAGGAAAAATGCGCAACCTTATGAAATTGTTTGCAGTAAGTCTTGTTATTATTTTTATTTTTATTTTAAAAAATATTTATTTTTATTTTAAAAACTTTAGTGTTTTATTTTTTCTGAAAACTTTTTAATAATTAGTTTTTCTTAAAAATTTGTTTTTCTTAAAAATTTGTTTTTCTTAAAAATTTGTTTTTCTTAAAAATTTGTTTTTCTTTAAAAAATTTTTTTTTTTTTTTTTAATCTGTTTTTTTGAAAACATGGAACTTATATTTTATTTATAATTTATATACAGTTCGCCTCATTGATCTGCCTTATTATCTCCGGGAGCTAGTGGGTTTAAACAGAGGAGGAGGAGGGGGGTGAGGTTCAACAAACAACAACAACAAACAACTAAACAACAACAACAAACAACAACAACAACTAACAACAACAAATATCAACAACAACAACAACAACGATCCTTCATCAGATAATAATGGTGAACCCAGAGAAGCTGAACCACCCCGTGAAGATCGTAAAATTGTACAAGCTAAACGTGGTCTTCAAAATCGTGATGCTAAGAAAAGAGTTACATGGGTCAACGATGCCGGTGCAGGAACCAGCGGAGTGAACGATCACAGAGATGCACCTATGGATGTTGATCCTTATGATGGCTCAGATGATGGGGTAAGTGTAATTTACGAAATTCTTTTAAATACATACTGTTTGAATTACTAATTAAAGTAAGAAGTTTAGGATAATCTTGTAACTGTAATTATTTAAAACAATAAGAAAATGATAGAATCAGTTAAGTTAGGTTAAGATAGGTCTTATGTTATTACTAGTATATTTATGATTGATTCTCTTTACAGAAGAATAACAAAAGAAAACGTGATGATGATGATGCAGATGATGATGACGATGATGAAGATTTTACAGCTGAATTATTAGAAATTACAACGACTGCAGTCTCTAGAAATTCAGGAGTCATTGACACTCATCGGTACAGAATCAGGGTTAATGAAGAAAATGTATTCAACCGAGGTCTTGATATTGAGGATGCTTTCAGAAGGGTTATTCGTGCTATTGTTGAACATCTAAAAAAGGAGGTGAACTATGGAGAATACAAAGCAAGATTTTGGTTTACTTTCAATGATGGTGCTCGCAACGAATTCCACGTCAACCTTGCTCATAAAGATGTAAAAGATAATGATGATTTGGTATCAACCCTGTGTACCCGTCTGGAGAGAGCCTTTCAGTCTGGAGATAAAGCTACGTTCAGCGATTTCATCGTGGAAGTCCAGGTAATGCATAACCCTGAAGGGAGTGGCCCTCTAATACCTGATCAAGTTAATTTTATCCACCCTGATCTTATCAAACGTCATTTATTGGCAAGTAGGTATGATAGGAGGATTGATGCAGTTGGTTGTGGCTTTAAAGCTATAGCTGCCTGTGTAAAAGTTGTTACCGAAAAAAAAAGATAAATAATGTTGACCCTGATACTATAGTAAAATTGGCACGGGAAATAGCCAATCAGTGCAGGTTAAATTACGCGGACCCTTTGACTGTTGATAAATTTGCTATAATAGAAAGGGTCTTAAATTGTAGGATATTTGTCTACAGAAACGATAAAGATGAAAAGTTGCATGTGGTTTATAAACCAAGAGAAAATGATAGAGATAAAGATTTGTATATAATAGGATGGGATGCTGTCAATACTCATTATTATTACCCTCTTCCCAACGATAAAATCAAATTAACAATAGGTAGTGTGAATCCTAAGAACATAACGGGTGAAATTTTTTGTAGACAATGTTACAGTTTTGTAACAAATATGGCTTTGCATCTAAACCAGGAATGTGAATATTATAAATGTAAACAGTGTCTCACATACGAATGCGGGGGAAGGGCTGAAGATAATAATATTCCTTTAAAGTATTGCCCTGAATGTAATCGTAACTTTTATAATGAAGAATGTCTTAAGAACCATAGAAAAAACGACAAATGGGTATGTAAGAAAATAAAAATTTGTGAGCTGTGTGATACAACGAAAATTGCTGATAATAAAGGCCAGATTCAACATGACTGTGTGAATATACGTTGTCTCGTTTGCGAAGAGAGGTATAACCCTGATAAAGGGGCTCATAAATGTTTTATGAAAACATTGAAAAAGAAAGAAAAGGACTGGCAGGAAAAGAAAAATGTTTACACATTTTATTACGATGTGGAAACGTATAACCATAACGAGACTGATAAAGGTGATGGCCGATCAGTTGTTGACATGGTACCGTACTTACTTGTGAGCATGTTGGTCTGTTATAAGTGCAGCGGTAAAGAATTAAGAAATGAACAGTGCGAGAAATGTGGAACTAAACGAAAGGAAATCTTCCATTTGGATTTGAATGCTGAAAATGATACAGACAAGTGTCCAGTCGATAAATTCATAAATTATTTATTCAGTTTTTCCAAAAAACATCAGAAAGACGAAATAATAGTAGCAGCTCATAATGGAGGGAAATTTGACACTCAATTCGTGTTCAGTAAATTATTAGCAAGACCCGGTGCTAGTGTTATTTCTAGTAACCCTGTAAAACGTGGTACAAAGATCATCACTATGACAGCTCAGCATAATATAACATTTAAAGACACTCTCTTATACATGCCCTGTGCTTTGAAGAAGCTACCAAAATGCATGGGGCTTGAAGGTGATGTAGCTAAAGGGTTCTTCCCCTATAGATTTCTTACTCTGGATAATGTAAATTATGTTGGCCAGAATGTTGGCCAGATACCTGCTAGAGAATTATTTGAAACTGAGCGTATGGAAGAGTCAGAGAAACGAGAATTTACCGAGTGGTATAGCTCGTTCGAAAATAGAGAGTATGACATAAAAGCTGAATGCACTAAATATTGTGTGCAGGATGTTGACATTTTACGACAAAGTTTTGAAAAATTCCGAAAGATGTTCATTGATATGTTCCAAATTGATTGTTTAACGGAATGTTGTACAATTGCTTCATTATGTTTTAGAGTCTTTAAAACTCATTATATGAAAGATGATACTGTTGCTCATATTAGTCGACACGGAGAGAAAAATTATTCGTACGAAGGTGTTCGATGGATTGCATTCATGGAGAAGTATACTGGTCAAAGGATAACCCATGCCCGGAATGGCGGCGAACGAGTGTTTAAACTTAAGAATAAACACGTACATCCAGACGGTTACACTGAGGTTCCTGTTGTTGATTATACACCTATTGACGGAGATGCCTTTGTAGCCCTCAGACAGCTTCAAGTAGACAACCAGCTGAAACCCAGGAATGAACAGCGATGGAAGGCAATGGATAAGGCTGCGTCTGCACCCGGTGCTAGACCAGTGGAAAAGAAACGCATAGCGTACTTGTTCCATGGATGTATTTGGCATGGGCATCAGAGTTGTGAGGATGGCAAGCTTGAACATAGAGGTGTCTCCAGTCTCGACAGGTATAGAATAACCATGCTGCAGGAAGAAGCATACAAAAGAGCAGGCTTTGAAGTTGTGAGGGTGTGGGAATGCGAATGGAAAAAAATGAAAGATGAGTGCATGGTGAGTATACTCAACGCTGACCCTGCCGAAGAGGAGGAGGATACGGAACTTCTGAGACCGTATGTTAATAGAATAGGCAACGATGTCGCCAATCATAGACTTATTATTGGTGACGCATTGTACGGAGGTCGTACAGAACCATTTGTATATTACTTCCCTCCCACAGACGGTGCTAATAAAATTTGTTACTTAGATTTCACATCGTTGTACCCATGGGTACAAAAATCTCAAGAGTTCCCTACAGGCATCCCGGAGAAACTTGTTGGCAGTGAAATCCCTAGCATTCCTGAATACATAGCGAACATGCACGAGAAATATTTCGGGGTGGCTTACGTTTGCGTTTTACCTCCTCAAAACTTATACATTCCTGTTCTACCAGGGAGGTATAAAGAAAGACTAATATTTACCCTATGTCGAACGTGCGCTAAAGAAGGATACGAAGGATTGTGCACTCACACTGATAGTCAACGTGAGATTAAGGGTGTTTACACAACACCCGAACTAAAATTGGCTGTTGAAAAAGGCTACAAGATTACCAAGATCTTTGAAATCTGGAAATTCACACCTATGATCGGTTTGTTCACAGACTACGTGAAAGCCTTCCTGAAATGGAAAACTGAGGCTTCAGGGTACCCTGAAGGTATCACAGGTCTCACAGATCCTGAACTTGACATTTTCATCGAGGCTTTTGAAAGAATTGAAGGCGTTAAACTAGATAAGGCTAATATCAAGAGCAACCCTGGTCTCCGTTTCATTGCAAAGTTATGTCTTAATTCTCTTTGGGGAAAATGGCGGAACGCGCACCTTCCACAGAAGACATCATTTGTCACAGTGACGCAGAGGTCTGGGCATTGGCTAAGCAAGCCGATTTGGAAATTGAAAATGTAGTGGTTGCTGGACAAAAACATATAGTTTCTGTCCGATACACTGCTTATGCGTATAACACTGCAAAGTCTACAAATCTAGCTATCGCAGCGTTCACTACAGCCCACGCAAGAGTCAAACTATACAGACTCATGGAAAAACTTGGTCAAAGGGTATTATACTGCGATACAGATTCTTGCATCTTTGTAGCTAAAAAAGATGAGCTCGTACCCGAAACAGGAAGGTTTCTTGGTGATTTGACAGATGAAATCGGTGCAGGTGTTACAGCCGACAGCTTTGTTTGCACACTGGACCTAAATCTTACGCTGTTCGGCTTATAAAACCTGATGGTAGCATCGATCATATTCTGAAAGCTAAGGGATTAACATTGAGTAAATTGAGTAGTGATATTATCAATTTTGACGGTATGCTGAAAATAGTGTTAGATAAAGTCGATACAGATGCTGAAAACGAAGTGAGGGAATGGCTTATGGGTGCTGAAGAGTATTACAACGCGATAAAAGATAAGGACCTAACAGCAATTGCAATTAAACAAATGCGAGAAAAGGAAGGAGAGCCCACTCTTCATAATATGGTTTTCAATCTAGATGATTCAGATAAACCGTATGTGAATACAAACGGTCGATATAGAGAAGTTAATACTCCTTCAATGATTTTTAGGGCTACTAAGAAGGGCGAGGTATCAATCAGAAAAGGTGCTGGTATACAGCTGACAGCTTTGTTTGCACTGGCTCTTATTATAAACACTGCTCGAACTATACCTTTTGGATACAGAGGTCTTCTCGAACCTCTATGCTAACTTTTCCTATGTAATTAATTAATATATATAATATATATATATAATATATATACCCTCAATATATATATATATATATATATATATATATATATATTATATTATATATTATATATATATATATATATTCATATATATTTATAATGTGTATTTTGTATAAAATAAATGTATTTTAATTTAATAACCCATGAAAAAAAAGATTTGAAAAAAAGTTTAACAACAAAGAATTACTTTTCCTTACCATTTTTTATTTCTTGGAATATTTTAATAATAGATATAAATAATAATAATAATAATAATAATAATAATAATAATAATAATAATAATAATAATAATAATAATAATAATAATAATAATAATAATAATAATAATAATAATTAATAAAAAAAAAAAATAATAATACATAATAATTATATATTTTGTCTTGAGGGCTAAGATATATAATTATAAAATAGAAAATGTTTCTTTGTGTCTTAGTTCACATGTGTTGTAACTGAAAAAGCTTTGTTCTTTAACGTCGTAAATTTTTAAACCTGCCAATTTAAAAAAGTAATTATTTTAAACAAAATGTATTCGTTTCTTTGTCAATAGCTTTGTACTTCAGCAATAATTTATCAAAATCTTCCCAGGCCATTGTTATTTTACGTCATAAATTAATCTTTTTAGACTTAAAAGGTAATTAAAATTTTTTCTCTCCCCTCATGGATTCCCATGCCCATTGTTCTTTTACGTTATAATTGACAGTTGATACCTTACACCTTTAGGCTTAAGCTATAATTAGATTTTCTTTCTTTTTTTCAACCCCTTCTCTTATACCCCACCCTCCTTCTAACCCCTCACCCCTCTATTTCCCCTCTCTCATTTTTATTTAGTTCGGATGCCTTGCCACTTGGTCAGTTCGAAGACGTACGAATCGAACAGCCGGTTCTCTGATCTAGCTGACCCACGGCGTGAAAAGACCGCCGCTGAAACAAACACTACATGCGTGCGCGGCCATACTTACGTTACGTATTATATAATATATATATATATAGATAGATATAATATATATAATAATATATATAAATATATATATATATATATATATATATATAATAAATATATTATATATATATATATATATATTATATTTAAACTATATATTATATATTATATATATTATATTTTATAATATTTAATTTATTTATAAATAATATATATATATTATATATATTATAGGCGGGGGGCGTGCGGGCGGGGGTTGCGGCGTGCGTTAGTGCGTGTACGTGTGCTGTATTCTCTCATTGCATGAACGGAATCTCTAAGCATGTACCGTATTCTAACTAAGCATGTCATATATATATATATATATATATATATATATATATATATAATATATATATATATATATAATATATATATATATATAGATATATATATATATAATATATATAATATAATATTATATATATATATATATATATATATATATATATATATATATATATATATATATTCCAGTTCCAGGATCCAGTTCCTGGATCCTGGAACAACACCCCATTCCAGAAAATCCTGGAATTACTAAATTTCAATCAGTACTTTCCAGTTTCCAGTTCCTGGAAACTGGAAAGGACTTTCCAGAATCCTGGAATCCTTCCAGGATTCCAGGATTTCCAGGATTCCAGTCCCCTGCAATATATACATGTAACTACATATATATATATATATATATATATATATATATATATATATATATATATATATTATATATATATATATATATATATATATAGTTATATATTATTATAATATAAAATATATTCTTGTTAAAAATATAGTGAATTTTAAAAATATATATATATATATATATATATATATATATATATATATATATATATATATATATATATTATATATAAAAATATATTATATATATATCCAGATCCTCATATAATATATATATATATATATATATATATATATATAATTCTAAAAATATTTGTGATTATGAAAATAAACTTTGGCTTTTTATATACAAAGCCATATTTTATTTGGTTTACTTTTTGGCGGAAAATTTTGCTGCTTACACGCATAAAATGATCAGAAAATTATGACATTGGAGGGTGAAATACTATTGTTTTAATTATATCTATACAATGTTCATCCTGACCAAATGATCGACACCCGTCTTTTAACTAATCGATTATTATAGATTAACGATTATATATCGATATTACACTATTTGCCTGAAATATGATAGATTTAATAGAGAAAAAACATCATTATACGCATATTTTGAGGACATACACGTATTAGTTTGAATTTATTTACACATATTTTAAAGATTTACACACCACAAGATTTCAAGATTTCATCTACGACCTCATTGACAACCATCTCGAATGATACTTCATGATCTCTTGGCCCATTAAAGAAGTTTTCATCTAACACACGTACTTGGTAAGTATGACCTTCCATTGACTATTTAAGTTTTTCCACAGAGACATGTGTTATGTCCGTTATAGTGGTCTTTTTCTTCTTAATATCAACACAGTTTGCTGATGGATTTACCGGAAATGAAAGCTTATTATTAAATATGAATACAGTTAGTAAGAAAAGATTAGTTTATTATATATCTTCTGATTATCAAATAAAATAAAATAAAATATAAGACAACTTAGATAAATTAAGAATCACACTAATTTTATTACTTATGGTAACATTATATAATTTAGAAGTACAAACAGTGAAGACAAAATATTTCGTATAAAACTATGATAGAGTGAAAACAAATATTGGCTTAATACAAAACCAGTTAACCTAAAAACTTAAACCTAAGATAATTCGTCTAGAAAGATTTCCACTTTCATGCAAAATATACTATAGCATACCACTTTGATCGATGTAGTAGTAACAACAACATGACGGACAGAAAAAAAGAAGAAGAAAAAACTTAAAATGTCAGAAGTATGCTGTAATTAAGGAAAATACCAATGAAAGAATTGGAGCTTCACAAAATTAAATTTCAATTTCAATTTCAAAACTTCAATTTTATAACATTTGTCTTTGATGAAGACAGTAAAAAAAAAAAAGGAACGCAGTTTCACATTTTAATAAAACACGTGAAATGTTTAAAATGAAAATAAAAGGAAAACTTAAAATTGAGTCTTAAAAAAGTTAGTCTTCAAAATTTTTGATTTACATTTAAAACTAATATTACTGCCACATGCTTCTTTTATTAATCTTTTATATAGGCTTATTGAGTGGAAGTAATATTGTCTTATATTACCACCAATCACAGGTCGAAGAAAACGGAGGGTGGAGTGTGCAGAAAATGTTCATGTGCCATGCATTTGTATCAAGGGTTCCGAGGGATTTTAACTTTTTTTTCTAAATAAAAACATTTCTGGTACAAAAAAATTGAAAATCGCATTTTAACGGATTTTGTGTGATTGCAGTGTTTAGGTGTTTAAAAATAGCTCATTTAAAAGAAAATTTAATAGTTAATGGTGCATTGAAAATTTTACTTTATATTAACAAGTAAATTGAAAACTTTATAATTTTTTATAAAAATTAAAACATTATTAAAATTGTAAATCTGTTTTCCATGCATTTATAAATTGTAAATGAAAATATAATTTACATATGATTCGACATAAATTTGAAATGGCTTCAATTGCTAATTACACATTGGAACGAGAAATGGAACTCGCAAACAGGTTAATAATAACAAAAACTATATTTATATACTTTCTCACCCCTGGGCACCCATCATGGAATAGGCCTCACAGCGCTCAGTACCCCACCGAAGCATCCAACGGTCTCCTCCAGACATATTTTTTTTTTTTACGTGGAAAATATTCCTCGCATCAACATATGCCAAAAAAAAGTGATTGTTTATAATTAAGTAATGTCCAATCTTATCTTAGTGAGATTATCAATTATATATTTAAAATTTAAAATATTTTTAACATTTTGATTATATCTTATTTTTTATAATAAATACATTATAGATTTCTATTTTATTTTGTAATAAAGTAAAATTTTCATTATATCAATAACTATTAAATTTACTTTTAAATGAGATTTTTAAATTATGTAAATTAAATAATATCCTGTTAATAAATACCTAATAATATTGTAAGCATTTACAATCCTAATGCTTTTCGCCAATTTTAAAACACCGAAAATGTCGGGAATAAGTTGTAATTAAGGAAAATCTTAATGAAAAACACCGAACTATCCGCCATAAAACTTTGCAATCACGCAAACTCTGTTAAAATGAGAATAAGTTAAAATCCATCGGAACGCTTGGTACATGATCTCTTTTCTACGGGGGCTCCACCACCGTTCTTTTCACCCATGAGTGGTGGTTATATAATACAATATTGCTTCAACTCAATAAGCTTATAGAAGAATGTGACACTAGTATTAGTTTTAAATGTTAAATATAAAATTTGAAGACTAACTTAAATCGGATTCGATATGTTGGCGTATATTATGTATATATAATTATAGCTATAATATATAGTATACTATATATATATATATAGTACTACTATAATACTACGGGGTATATTGAGGTGGTATCTATATATAGCTACTATATTACTATATATAAGGATATTTATAGCTAGAGAAAATTTTCGTTGTTTAATATTATAGTTAGTAAATAATCTATAACTGTTTCTCAACTCTTTGTATTTCTGAGCCCTCACTTTTCATATAATTTTCAAATTGCGTCGATCCTCCCAACTATATATATATATATACTAGTATATAGTTATCTAATTATATAATATATAATATATAATTATATATATTATATAAATATTATAGTATATATATATATATATATAATATTACTCATATATATATATAGATATAATATATATACTAATATATATATATTATTTATATATAGTATATAGTATATATTATTATATTTATATGCATGATTAGCTATATAGGTATATATTATAATATAGTAGCTATATTCCTATATATAAGATATATATAGTAGTATATATTTCACCTATCCAATATATATATATATATAATATATATAATATAGTCTATATATATTATATACTATTATATAATATATATAAACTATATATATATATAATAATCTATATTATCATTATGACTATATAATATTTACAGGTGGCAAAAACCGTTTTTTTTTAAAAAAACCAAAAACGCATTGGGTTTTTTAAATAACCAAATAACGCAAATCGTTTTTTGTTTTTATGGTTTTTTATGCTATTTTTTAATGGTTTTAATGTGGTTTTTATTGCTTTTTAATAGATTTTAAAAGCAAAAATCGCTACTGGAAACTGTTATACACATGTGCTAAACATTTTTTAAAATTCCTTATAAATTTTCTTTAGATTCTAAATTTCAAATTTTCTTGAGAAATTTAAAATAGTTATATCAAAAATTATTATTATTTTTTAAGTTTACATAAACCATAAAGTAAAAAATCAGAGGGTATATTATACGATATATACTTTATTGAAAAAATGTTCATACTTTATTATATTACCAAAAAATAAAACAAAAAAAACAAAAACGTGACGACAAATTAAGTTTATTCACATTAACCTATAATGATATACCCAAATGAATCTTATTTACCTTTATATAATTGAAATATATAGGAATATATCGATATCTATATATATTATTATACGTATATATACTATATATATACTATATATATTATATATATATTTATATATACTATATATATATATATAGTATGATATAATGTCAGTAGCTGGGCGCGGCTATAATTTTTTTGAGTGCGCCTGCGCCTACTGCGCCTATGCAGCCGGACACTAGTGCGCTTTAGACGCATATGCGCCTATAATTATTTGGCACATAATGCAGCCTCAGCGCACTATGCGTCCTATGCGTCTTGCGCCTACGACTTTCGCCGCTGGTGGAGTGTTCGCTAAGATTTAATTGCAAAGTAACACTTTAGGTGCGATAACTAAAGCACTGCTTTTATAAGGAAGTAAAAAACACACTTTATTAATTTTGTAATTAAAACACGTAAACTAATATTCTACACGTCCTTTTCTCCTCCATGTCCTGTGATCCATGTTTTCCCCCAGGAGGTTCAGGTCGAGCGCTGCAGAAGTTTCAAATTAATTTCAAAGTTGCCGAAATTTCTATTTGTATGTATGTATTCTGAACCAGTTACTATATATATAATAATATATATTATATATACTAGTAATATATAGTATATACTAAGCTAAAAAGCTGGAAAATAATATACTTATAAATATATATATATTATATATATAGTATATATATAAGTCACATATATATAAGTTACTACACATTGATTATTACCAAAACTATATATATTAATAATATATTATCCTATAATATATATTATATATATACTATATATGATATCTTATATATATATATTTATACTACTTAACAAAATTAATAAGATGATATTAGTGAATATGATATATATAGTATAGATATAACTAATATATATATATATATAACTATATTTGTTGTTTTTCTTCATTTTTTTTTTTTACACTTGGTTTTTTGAATGATACAAGTTTTTCTGCCCACAGCTTCTAAGTCTAACTTTATAAATGTACAAAAATATGGCTTTGTCTACATGTTCATAAGGCGCGGCTATAGCGCAGAATTGGCTGTGCGCCATTTGCTAGTCCCGCCTTTTAAAAATTGTTTGCGCCTATTGAGCACTACGATTGATAGGTCGCGCCAGAGGCGCATAGGCGCACTAGGCGCACTTGAGGTGTATATTATTGTGAGAATGATTATAGTATATATATATATATATCCGGCTATAAACTAACTAAATCAGTATATATATATGATTAGTATAATATATACATATATACTATATAATATAATATATATATATCTATATATATATAATATCTAACATATACTATGTATATATTATATATATAATCTATATCTACTATTAATAAAACCCTTGAAAATCATTTATATACACTATGTCAGTGTGACGTCACTGTATCGACAATAACCAATAAAAATACTGGCTTAAACTTATATCCCATGAAGATTCTTCGGAGAAATGAAAATGAAATCAAGAGCTGACAATCTGATAATTTGAAGTGCACTTTGTTGGTTGTTAATTTAAACTCTTTAATTTAAATCTTTACTTTGTTTCAGTACTAGTATCTGAGAATTGAAGGATCAATATCCATTTCTACAATGTGCAATTCTTAGATCCCATTAACAGCTATTTTCCTTGATGATGAACTATCTGTGGAATATTAATAACACCGTTTTACCTAATCTCTTTTTATGTTGATCATGCTATTTTAATTAAATAATAAGACTCAAACCATCTTATATATATATGTATAACACAATTAACAGTATACTTATAATATATATATATATATCATTATATTATTATATCATATATATATATTATTATTATAATATATATATATATATATTATATAATTATATAATATATATATACTATATGATATATATATATATATATATATATATTATATATTACTATACTATATATTATGTATATATATATAATAATATTCTAAAGCCAACCGTTAATTGTCTCGCCGATAATAGCTCTTTATCTATTGCGCATGTTGATGTCCAATTCTCACGTACACTTTTCGAGTGCTAGTATTTTATAGGAATATAATCTTCATTTATTTTGTTCTCGGAGATTTTCGTATTATTGTTTCTTGCGTATGTTACATATCAGTTTTTCCGACATATCAGTATTTAAGTTGTAATATTCGATGTTGTAAAGTTTATCTCTACCCAAGAGTTTGATCTAAGCGCACATCATATTATTAACGCATAAAATTCTTTAAATTGATAAACTATACTCTACTCTATAGAAGGGCTTCAATTTAGTAATATACTGTAACCAAGAAAGTTTGGTAAATATATTATATATACTACTAAAATTCTTATATAATACTTTATATTATTATTCCATATATATATATTAATTATTAACATAATATATATATTAATATCTATATATATATTATATATATATATATATAATTATATATATATATATATATATATTATATATATATTAAGTATATATAAATATATATATATATATAATTTATAATAGATATCTATTATAAATATTTATATATAGATATTATATATAATATATTCGTATGATTTTATAGTTTAGATCTCTGTAGAATCTCTTATAAAGTATATAAATATTTATATAGTCAAAATTTATGGAAGAGATAAAAATTGCTCTTAAAAAAATATAAATTAAATAAACTTTAAAAATAACTATAGACACTTTATTATTATATATAGGTATATATATAATTTATTATAATCAGATATTGAATATAGGAGACTGACAGTAGAATTACATAAAATTAAAATATTATGGTTCTGTAATGTTCTTTTATTCAAGAATATGTACGGTAGATATATAACATATGCATCGTTAGTTTTGGCTAATAATATAGACTTGTATATATATTGACATTATATATATATAATTACTACAATTATATAATATATTATATATATATATATAGTATATTATTATATTATATATATATATATTTTATATATATAAGATTAATATTGATATACTATATATATATATAATATGACTGATACTATATATAGGGTATTATACTATATATATTAACCTCTATATTTAACCTACGTTTAATCTATATAGCTATTAACTATATATCTATATAAGATATATACCTATAATTTTATTTAAACATATAAAAGATCATAATTATTATTAACAATTCTTTAAGAACTGCATTAGATATATATATATTTATCAATAACTTATATATATATATCTAATAATATATATATATTTAATATTAATATGATATATAATATATATATATAATATGTATCGAGTGATACCTAGTATATACATGAAAAGTTTTGAAAATTTACATATTCTATTTCCTTTATATATATATATGAGTAACCTGCTGTGCCTTGCATAAAGCAAAAGAGCATTATATATTATATACGATATATGTATATATATTATACAAAAAGCAATAAATAATATTACAATATATATATATATATTATATCATATTATATATATAATATATTAGTATAGTTATTTTATTATTTATTATATATAGTAGTAATATATATATATATATACTATCTATAATAATAAATATATCTGATATAGTAACTATATTTTATATAGGATATATATAGTATACTGGGTTTAGATATTAGGATAGGATCAGTATACATTGTCTATTACATATACTATATATAATATATTACATATTATTATTATTATATGTATAGATCTATATATATATATCATATATTATATTAATCTATATTATGTATACATATAATGTATATATATTTCTTAGATAGATACATAATGTTAATACTAATAAGTGCGGTGTTCCTCATATATATACTATATAATAGGATATATATATTATATATATTATATATATATATATATCATATATATACATATATATATATATATAGTGTTTCTATATATATATAGTTGATATATATATATAATACTATATAATATATAACATATGTATATTTATATATATATATAATATTACTTATATATATATACTCATCTACTATTATAATATATATATATTATAAACTTATTATATATAGTATATTCTATATTACATATAATTATTTTTTTTTGAATTCTTTAGGTATATATTATATTTCTATAACTTATATTTTTATATATTATATATATAATTATATATATTTATTTATACGTGTACATTAAATATATGAAAATTGTAAAGGTCGAAACTGGGAATCTCTATTAAAGATTTTATACCAAGAAAAATCCTAATTTCCCTGCTTTTAGCTGTTCCACCTATCTAATTGCTGTGCCAAGTCAAAGGTTGAAAATACTTCCAACTTAGCAGTATGATAAAAGTTGCTGGGGACAATATGCCTTATTATTCTTTATATATGACTCTTTCCCATTAATTTTTTTCTTTGAGAGATCTGTACCAAGATGAGGAGTCACTGCACAGAGACTCCTCAAATAGGTAACTTTTATACATGGAGGAGAAATTTGCTCTGCTTAATTTTTATTCCCTATAAGTTCACTGCCTTTGATTACTCTATCCTTGGAAGTTACTGGTGGTCTGATATCTTGGGTTAAAAATATATGCAAATGAAGTGACTTGTTTACTGCCTGATATATCCTTTGTTAACTTTTGCTATCGATCTTGGTCTGTGAGGTCGGTGAGACTATAAGTCGTTCTAAGCTCATATTCCCATATTTTCCAATATTAAAAACATCATCATCTTAGTTTGTTCAGTACAAATTGCTCTAGCTTGGTTTGATGCTTCCTGGCCAACACACTCCACAAATGAGTTTAATTATAATCTTTTGAAATGTTGCATAGATGGGTAGAAAATGAAATCCTCAAGAAGCTTCGAAACAGTAGACCATGTTTTAGATAGACATTTCATTATCAAATACGATATGATACTAATATAATGTATATATATATAATATATATATATACTATACTATAGAAAAGTTATATATATATAATCTTAAATATATATATTAAGTCTATAATATACTAATATTTCTTATATTCTTTATTCAAATTAATCATCTCATAATATATAATCACCGAAATTTTTTTTTATTGGCCTATTCACAGTTTACCTCGATTGAAAAACTTAAGAAAACCATACAACATCTAAAGAAACTATTAATAAATACATTTTTTTAAATATTTTATGCTGGTTTTTTTTATGGTTTAAACATTGGTTTTTTATGTGGTTTTAAACCATTGGTTTAAACAATGGTTTTTTAAACAATGGTTTAAACCATCCCACCCTTATAATATATATAATATCTATATACATATATTACTATTATATTATATATATATATACTTATATATATATACTATATAAGTATTATCATATATATATATAATCTATTATATATATATTAAGTCTAGTTATATATATATAATATATACAGTGTGGCCAAGATAAAAGAGGCCCGGTGTTATATTTGTTTTACATATGTGATATATTTGTATAATTTGTAGGTACGCTGAGTTTTTGATATTTAAGCTAGGGCGGCTCTCGAGGAGCAAAGATTAGCCATCTGTGGCGTATTTTTAGTTGTCTGTCTCATTTGAAGCTTATTGCGTGATAAGAGGTCAGCAGAATGCCTTCTTCAATCCAGCAAAGTGTTTATTGTTAAAACTTATTTTGGATGTAAATCGTTTAAAACGAAATGTTCACGAGTAAAATACCCAAAACTCTGTTTCGACTTCAATTGTTCTTTAAGCTCATTGATTAGTAAATTTTTATGAGCAACACGGTTGTGCTGTCGCTATAACGCCGAAACGGTAACCGTGAAAGAAGTGCTTGTTTCGCTCAAAATCATTGCACTATGGCATGAGACTATGGTTAGTTAAGTCCACGAATCACCTAGCAACGTTAATCCGCACAACAAAACATCAAACGAACGTCATGCCAGAACATGTTGAAGCTGTTACATATGCGACCATACAAAAGTAGGGAGTGATGCATAGCATTAAACTGATAATCGCCAAACGACTATCCACGTATTGAATGATGGTTATGTGAGGCATGTGACAGAATGGTTATTTGTGATCCCATCTTTACTTAATCTCCGATTCACATGCATGGTGTTCACACCTTATTGCGGGTAGGTCCGTCTAACTTCTAACACACACCAGCATTGTTTCAACAGCAATCCCCTCATGTGAAAATGCAGGGGATTCTAGGAACTTCTTGAGTGTCTCTGCTATGATTTTGAAAAGTAGGCGGTTGGTGTGCATATTTAAGACAACCGATATTATGTAGCCTTTCTTTAACAACACCGCTGTGACCTCGCAAAGTGTATGTAACCGATATCTACAACCATTCATAGCAACAAGCTAACGGAGGAAGAACGTGAGTATGCATTTTTCCAGCAAGATGACGCTAAGCGGCAACAATTCAACGTTTTCGATGACATGTGTCCATTCGAAGTCTTTCTAGAGAGGTAACTAGCATTTCCGCAGATTCGATGCTTAAGATCGCCCGGCCCCCGGAATCCCGTTGGGGTTTCCTTACCTTTTGAAAAAAAATTTTTTTTTAATTTTTTGGGGGTGGGGGGGGGGTAATTTAAAGTGAAGGTCTACAGAACAACCGCGCATACAAGTTGAGTGAGTTTGAAAACAACATTCGCATGCGATGCGGAATCATATCACAAATTGCAAGCGTTCCAGAAACAGTGTTTGAAACGTGCTGATTGTGTATGCCAGGTTCAAGGTGAACATTTCCAGCACCTCCTGTGAACTATTGACCAGATCCCATATTCAAAACTTGGTTTCATAAATCATTCAAACTTGCCAAACATACGTTTACACATTGGTAACGAATGAAACACAATATAAAGTATTA
>JABUQX010101161.1:30000-32793 GCA_015478945.1 Trachelipus rathkii | reverse complement strand
TATTAAGTTGGTGTTAGATATGTTGGCTACATATATATTTATATAGTTATTAGATATATACATATACATATATGATACTATACAGATTATTGGTTATATATTATTGGTTATATTATTATTATTATATTATATATATTGTTATATATTATTATTAGTTATTATTATTATATATATTATAATATATATATTATTATAGCATAAATATATATATATATTATTAAGTTATTATTAGTTATGGTTTATATATATATATATATACATATATATATATTATTATTATTATATATTACATATTACCATATATATACTATACATACATAGAAGACATACAGCTAGAACTACTGAACTAGTTATACATATATATATATATATAAGGTTATATATATATATATAAGATATATAAGGCGTTATATATATATATATATATATATATATATTACTGTTAGCATGCATATATACATAAGCGAAGAAGAAGTTCTCAACCCGAATTTTTACACTGGTATTTGTATACAGAAAAGATATATATATATATATATATATATATATATATATATATAACGTACGTCAGGTATGTTATGGTACTATATGTATGTTTATCCAAAAAAGTTCCATACTTTAACAACAGTAAAGTAACTCAACATTGCATACAGAATCCTTTAACCTGTTCACACTTTTTTCAAACGTATATAACATATCGTTGATATTTTTACCTTGACATTGTAATATTTAACAAAAATTTATCATAACCTTACCTATATATCATACAGACCAACGAATATTTGCTAAGGTAACAAAGTTTTCATTGCCATCAATAAAGCAACATATCAGGACCTGAACTAAGAATATAATGTGCAACGACAAACCAACATACCTCACGTATGAATAATCTGCTAACATTCACAAAGTTTACTGTTTATCAAAGGTAAAGTAGCTAACAGGACATACAAAACTCAATGTATCACCACTTTTCCAACATATCAGCAACAGCTATAGCAGTAATATCTAAAAAAATTCCTTAACAAAGTGAACAATCTATCAAAGATACCATCATCTTGAACTATGAATTGACACCACCTTCATCAAAATGTCACTCCTTTCAAATATAACATCATTTTGAACTATGAATAAACGTAGACATTAGCAAAATTCTCGGGTAAACCTAACATTACTCAGCAAAAACTTAACCTATACCCACGTTTCTAACACATCATCGCCAGTTAACACAGTAATATCTTACGAAATTTTTAATTTCTCTAACAAATCAGTTTTAATTTCACATTGTCATAGTAATATTTAACAAAACGTAACAGAAATTAAACATAGCCTAACATATCTAACTTACAATGGGCGAAAACCTACAATAGATACTAACATTTGGACCTACGAATAAGACATTAACATTTTGACCTATGAATAAGTTCTCAACCTATCCCTCATTACACAGCAAAACTCAACCTATCCCTGCTTTTCAATCATATCATCAGCAGATAAAGCAGTATTATCTATCAAAATTCCTTAACAAAGTGTCCAAACTATCAAAGATACCAGCATCTTGAACTATGAATTGATACTACATTCATCAAAGTGACTTGCATATCAAATATAACATCATTTTGAACTATGAATAAACGTGGACATTAGCAAAATTCTCTGTCAAACATCATAAAATAACCAATCAATCATAAAGATCAGCGAATAAACGCTAACATAATATTTCCTGAACTAGAAACATATAGTACCATAACATACCTGACATACATTAAGCGTGAATAAACTGTCAACATTAACAAAGTATAACAATCTCAAGCTTTACTATAGACAAACTGGTAGGTTTGGTAACAGCGTATCATACAGAGGCGATTTGTATGTTATGGTACTATATGTTTCTAGTTCAGGAAATATTATGTTAGCGTTTATTTGTTGATCTGTATTGCATTTGGCTCAGATACGTCGACGACGTCTTCGTTGCTGTGCCGAATACAACCAACCCACATAACATCTTAAACTTTATTAACACTATACACAATGACATACAATTTACAACAGAAACTGCAACAAATAACACAATCCCTTTCTTAGACACACTTGTAATATCTGACCATAACATAAAACCTTCATTTACAATATATAGAAAACCTACATCTAACCCTTCATACATTCACTGGTACTCCGCTCACACACACAACACAAAATTAGCAACACTCACTAACCTATACCTTCGTGCATTCAAAATCTGCTCCCCTTCACACCTCAGTACAGAAACTACTTACCTAAAACAAAAGTTTGAAAAACGAAAATACCCACCCCATGTAATACATACAGCATATAAAAAGCCAGGAAAACTTATTATCACACCAGTATAAAAAAACAAACAGCACAAATATATATATACCCATCCCAAACATTAACACAAACAACAGAAAAAAAAACATACCGAAACAAATACAATTGATACCCTCCAATAACATTCCCATTAAAAAATATTAAAAACCCCCAAATCAACAATAAAAAATCCCCCCTGTTTATACAAAATACCCTGTAACACCTGCAACAAAAACTACTTTGGTGAAACCATAGATTTCAATAGACGCAAATACCAACACACATACGATTTAAACACACACCAAGAAAACTCGGCACTTACTCAACATAGATTAACACATGAACACCAAATCAACATCAATAATATGAAACACATCAGATACATACAAGATAGCAACAAAACAAAAATTGCCGAATCATTTTGGTGTATACAACCCTCGCAACTATAATAGAGGCTTTGAGATCACATTG
>JABUQX010101161.1:0-25000 GCA_015478945.1 Trachelipus rathkii | reverse complement strand
TTATATATATAATATATGTTAGCACTATGTTATGCTGGCTGGCATGTTAGCATATATTGGTTATTATATATGTATATTATTAGATATTATTATTACATGTATTTCATATTATTGTTGAAAGAAGAAGAGTCTATACATACATATACATATATATATATACATATATTATTATTATATTATACATATATACATATTATTATTATATATATATATTGTTATTATTGGTTATTATTATTATTATTTATGTATATGTATATATAATTATATTATATATATATATATATATATATTATTATTATTATTATATATATTATATATTATATATTATTATATATATATATATATATATATATATATTATTATTATTATTATATTATTATGTTATATGTTATATTTCTTTCTTTCTTTTTTTATTATTATTATACCATCACTCACGGGCAATGCCCTTTTCAAACGGAGGGGGCCAAAAATAAATAAATAAAAAAAATTACATAAAGAAAACATTAAAATAAATGGAAAGTAAACCTACCCTGTCCCTTACCTAACGCAATTCCTCAGGAGGTATGCAGACGCGGGGATTTTAAATAGAGGAAAGACGAAGAATATAAAGGGGGAAAATAAAAGAAGGCAAGGAGTTCCACACAAAAACAGATGTGGTTGGAAAGAAGGAGGTACCACAACGAGTGATCCTGAGTCTCCAATTTTTCACGCAATTATGAGAGAACAAGGGGCACCCTCCTTTGTATTACGAGGGAAGCGAGACGCAGTGGTGGAGGAATGCGAGAGGTCAATTCACTCGAGCACCTGCCGTTGTAATACCTATAGAAAGAGATAGGGCGCCGACGTCACGACGCAGAGAGAGGGCCAAGGGAGTCAGAAAGTATGGGGACAGTTTAAGCCTCTTAGCCTTAGCTTCAACTCTATCCAAAAGGAGGGTGGAACCGGAACCACCCCAAATGTGGGGACAAGAACAGTATTCCATATATATATATATATATTTATATATACATATAGGCATATATATATAGCATATATATATAAGCAGCATAGCAGCATATAAGGTTGTTAGTTATATATATAGTTATGCTATATGTATATATATGTTAAGGTTATATATATATATATATATATATGTATTTATATATATATACATATATATATAGTCACAAATTTCTTACTTTCTTCCGAGTGAAGGTTGTTTTGGCTGTATTGTGGTGGCTGTTGCTCTTCTAACTGCTTCTAGAAGTTCTCTCGTTCGGATACATCCTGTAGCGAGGTTGACAATTGTAGTGGCTCCTTCTTCGGAGTCACTTTTTGCAGGGATTGAAAATAAGGGGCTTGATTCCTTATTTTTTATTATGGGTGGAACATTTCAGTTCCGGCATCAATCAAATATGAGTAAAATAAAGTCTTACATAGAAAAAAACAACCTAGAAATGGCGAATAGATTTCATAAATGAGTGAGGGCTTCACAAAAATACAATTACTAAATACATTACAATACAATAATTATAAAATTAATAAAGATTATTAATTAAATTTTAACTTTGTTATTTATTACCTTACAAATATGGTACAATAATGGTTGGAATATTCTTACAGAAATTCCTAATGTGAAATTTTAACATGCAATATAAAAATGTATTAAATGGTACTTAAAAATAAGACAAACACTGGAAGATTACGGAATATAATATAAATGATTAAATATAAATTAAGAGGAATTTTACCTTCAACTCAGTACATCATAGCTCGTTAAAACAATAGAGCTGTTGGATACATCATCGTATCAAATTATTTGCCTGTTATTTGGATGATAAAAATAATGCATGTTATAACACAGAGTATAAAAAATGTTATTAGAAATAATATATATTATATATATATATATATATATATATGTATATATAAGTATATATATATATATAGTATAGAGATATATATATATATATATATATATATATATATATATATAATATATATATATATATATATATATATATATACAGGTTATTCACTTCTTCAAAGATACTTTTAGTAAAATAAATTTCTTTGAACCAATATGCCTCTCTCTCTCTCTCTCTCTCTCTCCTCTCTCTCCTCTCTCTCTCTCTCTCTCTCTCTCTCTCTCTCTCCTCTCCTCCCCTCCTTTCGTGTTCACTAACAAACCATCCGTTCAGTTCACTTCTGCAAGAACAGGAGTTTTGCTGCTCTTGCGGGATGCAAGTGCTTGTTTACTATTTCAAAGTTAGTCATCGGGTTGGGTCCCGCATATCATACCTAAAAAGGCAATGGAAATTGCAAAGTGGAGAGATTACTAATAGCGAAAGGAATGTGATGTTGCTTCGAAATAATCGTTTGAAAACGTACTTTTGAGTTAAGAAACGATTTCTTACAAAAGATTCTGACAAAGGACCCCCTTGTGAAAAAGAGTCTTTTACCTTGAAGACTTAATTAGCATACATCACATAATCTTCGGATGAAGTAATAGTACGAGAATTAGGAAGAGGCATAGGAGGTCTAGGAAGTAAAGCCAACTGTTGAGTTGGGGTCGGAGAATGGGGCAAAGATCGGATCTGAATGGTATTTTCAGAAGGCGTATCTTCAGGTGCTAACTGTATTCGTACGTTGGGTGTGGGTACAACCTGAAGTGGGATATTCTCAGTTGGGTTCGACGCCTCTGGTATGCATTTTCTGCAAAGGTATCCTCGTTTGGTCCAAACAAAATAAGCGATGAAAGGATAACGAGGAAGAAGATGGTTCCTGAAGGTTTTCCTCTAATATGTGGAATAAACTTGATCTGTGGGAAATACGGGGTAAAACGATGCAAGGATTGGTTCAATCGATCCAGTCTCTGATTCTAATAGATTTCCTTCAAAGTTTGAAACTTGGGAAACAAAACAAAAGAGATGTTAGGCAAAGCAACATGAGATAAAAAAGCAAGACTGATCATCAATGGAGGCAAACACTTGGGGTTGGGGACAAACTGCTAGTTTGCCTAAGTGTCGACAAAGGTTGTATGCCGATTCTTTAAGGTAAGTGTATTTCCTTTTACCATAGTTCACAAAGAAATAATTGTTGGGCAGTACATTACTCGAACAAGTGATTGATTCAATGGAAGATGAGTAGGAAAAGGTATGAGTTTGTGAGAAGTATTCTCTACTGAGATAAAAGGAATTAAAGTTAATTCATAAAGGCTAGCAGAAGATTGAAGAGTCCAAGAAAAGATGGTATGTTTTTGTTTCTAGGGATATAACCGTGTGCAGTTTTGTTTCTGTGTTCATCTCCAATATGAAAGGCAATAAGAATATTGGAGAAAAAAGTTGCGAGTTAGTGGTTTGGTTCTTCGCCAATTGAAGTGAGGTTATCACTAATTGGTGAATGTTACGAATGCTATTCATCGTTTGTTCTATTTATTAATGCACGGATGCTTCCCATTTGATTTATAATATTATGCGCAGCGCCTAAACTTGTTTGGAACTCTAACAATTTTTTTCAAATTTTCTCTAAAATTCATTAAAGTACGAGTGTTTAACTTTAGTCGTTTTAAATTCGGTAATCAAACAAATTCGATGTAGAAAGCGTAATTGTCTAAGATGTTTTGGCTTACTGAAACATTCAGAAACTCGGCTTCGAAAATTGATAGGAATGAATCCTTGATGTTATTCACTAGCTTAGTCGTTTTAATTATTGTTTCTTTATTTTCTTTTAATAAGATTTATGATTTGAGTATATCTAAATATCCTTCTATAAAACTTACTTACTTTACTAAACCAGGCAAGAGTTTTGTTTCTTTATTTTCTTTTAATAAGATGTTTTGACTAGTCAATATGATAGGGAGTAGAAACAAAATCAATTCTCCGAACTTCATTTCTGAAAAATTCAACTGTCTTGAAATACTTTATACTTTTCCTTGTACTTTTGTAATAGTTAAGGTCGCCTAATCAAACTTGATTAAATTTAAACATAAAAGATTGATGGTTAATTTCTAGATTACAAAGCAATAAAGATTAAAGGTTAGTGTTAATTAGAACAAAACAATTATCAACTAAATGGTTTCTTACTATTTACTTGTTAGTTTCTTATTTTTTAATATTGTTAAATAATGAATACTTTCTAAATTACAAAGCTAAGTAAGTTTTCTTAAAATTATTAAAATTTACTTATTTCTTATTATTTTTTTTTATGTTTTTTACTTTTTCTATTTTATGGTATTTTTTATTTAAAAAATTGTGCTGTCCCCCCCTTTGGAGTGAAACGTATTTTTCAAATTTATTCTAAATAAAAAAATAAGCAAAATTATAACTAATGAATCTAATCCAGACTAGAGTTAACCTAAGTTATATGTTAGTTCAAGCAAAGTTGTAAAATTTTATATCTAAATTAAAAAAACTAAGAATCAAATGTTACGCGTTTCTTCCTTCAATACCAGAGGTACTTTACGTATCTTATTTCCTAGTATTATTCTTAATGTTAGGAGTACTTTCCCGTATCTTAAATCCCAACAAAAGAAATTATTAAAAAGAAACGTTTGGCAAAAGTTTTCTTAAACGTAAAAGTTAGTTAACTTAACAATTAATGAGCGAAACTTCGCAAATGTATTAATCCAGACTACGTAATTTAAATTAAAATCGATTTTTCCTTAATCTCATCTAATAGCTTATTCTAAAAAGAGCAAAAAAACATAGATTTCCAAGATTATTCAAATTCTTTGAGAATTTGTTGTCATCAAAAAATAAAAAATAAAACATGTGCATTGGAACATTTCAAAAAAAAAGAAAAAAAACCAGTATTCATTAAAGTAAGATTTGGGAGACGCGCTCCAAACCGATTATGGGTTCCATGTCGATCCTAAGGTCGATCTGTAACTTTAAAGTTTGAATACCTAAATCATATTCCTTCTCCGACATTACACTATCTGGCTCTTCTTCTCAACAACTAACAATGGACTCAGCATTCATTGTTAATCTAGAAACTTGATGGAAGAACTAATTGATAAGTCAATCACTTCTCGACTTCTCCTCGATAGAGTATTCTTTCGGACTCTATATACTTTACTGTGGGAAATATCTGATACAAAATAAATCCCTTATCCACCTTTGACCCTAATTTCTTTGAAATCACTTGCCATGATTAGCTATCCAGGGGACCTGATATCTACCTTATTTAGCTCTCGGATGACTCCATCCTCATGGGGAAATTAAACTTGGTCGCTTCGGAGGGGCTATCCCAGCTGTCTGGGTCTCCTTTTGTGGAATAAACTGTTACTTTAAGGTGTGCTTTGACACTCGCTAATCTTAAAGACTTTCTAGGAAGACAGTCGTTCTCTTACTTTTAGAACCTTTGAAACTTCTTCCTTTTTTCATCAACTGGACGTTGGAATGACTACATGCTAATATACGACTTAAATCTAATGGCGAGGGGCTAATCTCCTCTTGCGGTGCTTTCACCGACAAAATCATTACTAGTTTGGTCTTCTTCCTTGCCTAGAACTGAGTTTTTGGCGACTTTTAGTATCTACACTCGTATTCCCTTTTTATCCTTAGTCATTCAGACAAAGATAACCGTTCAAAATGCCTTCCTTTTTACCATTAGAGAGTGTCTAGTTCTCCTGCGGTAAATGTCCTTTACAAATCCAAGTCAACACAAAAAAAAAATCTTCTGAGACAACGGAAATATTAACCAAAAGCGGGTGACTATGATAAGGATAAGTTATTTCAAGACTTGTCAGAGAAACTCTCTCTCAAGACATCGAGTGCTTTCCTTTGGGTTCAAACTCGACATTACTTCGTACCTTGAAACATGTCCTTCTCATTTCCATTCCCTGATGGTTACCCGGCTGGTTTCTTTGACTACTCCGCTTAAATCCGACAAGTAGTGCCTTTCTAAACCTATACTTTAAACACTAAGAACTATCTTATCGGCTACTTAAAACCTTTGTTTTAAAGCCTAACTAACAAATTAAAAAGAATAAGTCAACTGATTCATTTTAAAACAAAGAAAAACAACGTGATTGTACGCAACTTGAAACAAAAACCAACGTTATGGTACGTAACCTGTAGCAAAAAAACAACGTTATTGTACGTAACTTGAAACAAAAAACAACGTTATTGTCAAGCTTAAAATGCATGCAACAAATTGACGTTTACATTCGCATGCATGTTCGCTTGCCATACCTATATATATATTATATTATATAATATTATATATATATATATACCTAATATATATAAGATATAGATATACTATATATTATAGTAATAATATTATATATATATATATAGCTATATATATAGTAATATATATAATATATAATTATATTATATATATATATATATATATATATATATATATATATATTATATATATATATATAATATATATATATATATATATATATATATATTATATATATATATATAAATATATATATATATAATAAATAGTATTATTATATATATATTATATTATATATATATATATACTATATATATATATATATAATTATATATATATTTACTTTATGGTGGAAACTATAATTTTAATTTCGGGCATATCTCTTTTTCTCTTTTAATTTAATTGAATTACTTTAAAGCGCTTCTTTCCTCTCTAATAAAACAAGATACTTAAAAAGAAAAACGGTCAACGAAAGAAATTCGATTTGGCTGACTCAATACTGGTCCAAAATAGGCAAATTTTATTGCTTGGAACTAAACTAAGCTGACGGAGTTTTAAACTGATTTCTTTACGCCAAGGGGTTCCGGGCGGAACGCACTGGGGACCTTAGTTAACTATCTAAAAAGGAGCTTGTGGGAAAAGCTGGTGTCCTCAGACACATCCCTTTTAATTCGGAACTATCTGAGCTTCAAACCTAACTTTCAAATGACCAGAAAAACTGCGCTGGCAGGAAAACATCTCTTAATAATTCTTAAGTCACTTTTGACTTCCTCATCAACCATCGAATGACCACTTCTGGTACTGGTTGAACTAGCTGAAAATTCTATCTTTTCAGTTTGACTCAAATTTTCATTCATTTTAGAAGAAGTGTGCTTAAACTTAGGCCTAACTCCTTGGTCCTCAGCATTATGATAATTAACAGGTTGAGTATCTGTCGTCTCCAACTCTGTTTCTTTTATCCTGTCTGATTGACTGGAGAGGTTTCGTTCAAGGCAAAACTTTCATCTCTTCCTCAAGGCTGCTGCCTATTACTTGAGGGCTGCTTGGACTGAACTGTTCCTCTTACCTGTTGGAAACTTTGGTCCAAATATGGCTGGCTATGAAAGTTTCGTTCGATGCGAAGCTAACTTTCTTTTCTTGTGGCACTGTTGCCTATTTAACGGGGTTCCGGACAACGCTGGGTCTTTTATCTGCCGGAGACCTCCTTCTGCTTATTCTCTAATTAAATCGGACTCTTGCCTGGCAAGAATTTCCCTGATCAACTTGACCATTTGGGCTACAAAAATTTCTCTCAAGGGTCGACTCTTCTTCCTCTTCTTCTTCACTGAAATCAGAATCTCGTAACTGACTATCAGCTACATAAACCCTCATATTTCTTTTTTCATTGGGTCTGCGAGACCCATATTCTTCCTTACTTTTTGAGAAGGTCCTTTGACTCTTCATATCTGCTCTTGGGCGTTCCCATCTCTCTGCTTTCAGATTTTTCTCTAAATCTTCTGCACTGTTAAAGTGAATGATCATTTGATCAACTTCTGAAGGCGGCTGCCATGGGGGGGCGTCTTTACAATCTGTTGTGGACCCCCTCTTGTGGGGTCTTCTACAATAAAGGCAATATGGTGCGTTCCATTGGCACATCTTCCAATGATGTCCTATGGTCTCACAAGAGAAACACCAATCATATTCTTTTAACTCGTCGTCAGTCATTCTTTTAAAAACTCCTCCGTTTTTTCGGGAGACAAATTCTGACTTTACTTCTTCTTTCTTGTTTCGAAAGGTGTTGTCTGGCTTGACTTCTACCTAGGAACCGACCGGGGCCCCGGCCCCGGCCCGGCCCCGCCCCGGCCCCGCCCCGGCCCCGGCCCGGCCCCGGCCCCGCCCCGGCCCCGGCCCGGCCCCGGCCCCGGCCCCGGCAACCCGGCCATTTTTAGCGACCCCGGCCCCGGCCCCCGGCCCCGGCCAAAAAATCAGGAAAAACCGGGGTTTTCGAAACATAAGTAAATATTACACTAAATTAATAGAGGGTTAAATCAAAACAAAATAAAAAATTATTAATTCACTAGAAATTTAAAAAATACAACTGATGAAGAAGAAATTTATATTTGATTTCTCCAATTTTTGATTTGGTATTTACCTCAAAGTTTTACAGTGACTACGTTTTACTTTTTCGAGTTTTAACTTAATAATATTCGAAATTTGATATATCAAACAATTCGGTAAAGTACCAAAATATAAATGTTAATATTTTGATGTTTTATTCGTTAAAGTTGAAACAAATAAACAAGAAAAATCAAATATTTTCCGAAATCTCTTTCAAAATTATTTATTAATGAATTAATATAGAATATATATATATATTAATATATATATATATATATAAATATATTAAATATATAAATATATATACTAGTATATATATATATATATACATATATATATATATAATATATATATATATATATATATATGATAATATATAATATATATAATAGTATAATATATATATTATATATATATATATAAGACATGAAAGATAAGAGGGGAGAGGAGTAAAATGAGCAGAAGAGGCAGATGAAGAGTGCGAGAAGTTGGTAAGAACAAAAACGAGACGAAATTAGAACGGGGAAATGGCAGGACAACCCTAAGAAGGGAGAAGAAAACGAAGACTTTCAGGATGTCATTAAGGAAGTGGCAGAAAAAACTCTTGGTAAAAGATGGGTGGAGGACTAGGAAGAGACAGTACACCATGGAAAGAGTGAAAAACGCAATTAATGTAAAAAAGGGGAAAATGAGGAAAGTGGTGAAAAAGAAAGAAAAGGGCAGCAAGGGAAGAATATGTACAGGCAAGGAATGAGGCAGAGGGAATAAAGAGGAGGGCAAAAAAGATGGAGGGGAACAGAGGCAATGGCAGGAGAAATAACGAGAGATTGTGGGCGAAGGAAGCAAAAAAGGGCTATTTTTAACGCATGGCGAAGGCGTATTTAGAAAACTAAGACCGTAACGTACAAACTATAAAAGATAGAAAAAACGGAGATATTTTCGTGATGACCGGAAGAAAGAAATGATAGATGGACGATACTATGAAGATCTGCTAATGTAGAGATTACAGAGAACAAGAGGAAGAAAGCTGTAGATCAGACGAGGGAGGAGGGAAGAGAGGAGGAAGGCGAGAAGAGATCACAATGGAAGAATATGAGCAGGCTATAAAAAGGATGAAGGAGACGGTAAAGCCCCAGGAGAGGATGGAGTGGGTGTAGAGTTGGTGGTGGAGGAGGAGATGAGCTAAGGAGGGAGAATCATCAGTTGATGAACAAGTGGTTGGAGAGAGGGAAGGTGCCGGAAAGGTGGGGCAAAGCAATGATTTGAATAACGATATAAAAGGTAAAGGAGATGCAGGAAGCTGTAATAATTATAGAGGCATTTCACTGCATGGACCATCTTTGCGTAAAATATACGAAGAATTTGGAAGAGAGGCCTGAGAGGAGAGGTAGACCGAGTACTCGGAAAGAACAGTACGGGGTATAGAGGGGAAAGAGGAACGACCAGGAACCTCTTATTCACACGAAGAATTGTCTCGGAAAAGATGCTGGAATATGGGCAAGGAGGATCTTTGTAGTCGTCATTGACCTGCAAAGAGCATTTGATTCGGTAGCCAAGGAAAAAGCTCTGGAAAGCTATGGAAGAGGAATTATGGAGTGAGGGTAGATTAAGAAGGCAATTGAAAGTATGTATGAGAAAATGCCAGTTGTAAATTGTTAGAACTGAGTGCTGAGAACGGTAGATGGTTGAGGTGAACAGGAGTGAAAAGCAGGGATGTGTTTAGCTCCACTGCTGTTCATATTATACTTTAGACGGGTGATAAGAAAATATAGGAGATACTGCGAGAATTGAAGGGGTATAATGGCAGTGCTGATGAATTCTGGTATGGTGGAGGGAGAGAAGAGGAGTTGATTCCCTAAGTGCGTGGAGATATTTATGCAGGAGTTGGAGAAGCAAGAGATGAGATGAACGTACAAAAACAGAGATATTAAACAAGAAACCGGAAAATGAGTAGGGGTGGGTGAAAGGTTAGAGGAGGTGAAGCGGTAAATACCGCAATATTCGGAGGATGTTAAAACAGAAGGGGAGGAAGTGGAGGAGTGATTACGCGAAGAATGGAAAAAGTATGGATTAGTTATGAAAGCGGTATACCCATGATGAAAGATAAAACATCGGAATAGAGGTTAAAAAAAGTGATTTTTTAACAGCATACTGCTAACTCCGACGCTGCTGTACGGAGCGAAAACATGGACAACAACGAGAAGAGGGGAGAAGAGTACAAGCGGCGGAGATGAGGGTATTAAGAACTATGATGGAAAGAGAGAAGGACAGAATAAGGATGAAGTAATTAGAGAAGTATAGGTGAAAGAAGACGATACGGAAAATGATGTGGGAGAGTTGATGATGGTGGGGAACATCTGGAGAGGATGGAGCAGGACAGATTGCCGAAAAGAAGATGGGAGTGAACCAGAGGGCAGAAACCAAGGAAGCGAGAAAAGATGGGCGGAGTCGGTGTGGAGAACTCTCTGGAAAGATGTCATGCACCAAAATGAGAGTGCTAAAAGAGAAGGGAATAGTGGCAGCAGAGATGTCTGGAGAAAGGACGCATTGCGGCGCTGACAGGATGAAAATTAACCTTCCTGGCGAGAGGAAAAAGAAAAAGAAAGTAAAGACATATATATATATTAATTATATATAGCATATCATATATATATATAGGGTATATAATAATATAATATATATATATAATATATAAATATATAATATAAGTGTATAATATATATATATATATATATGGTATATATATATTATATAGTATAAAGTACATTAAATAAGTAGTATTTATTAATAGTAAATATATATATATATATATAGAATCTTATATATACTATATATATGATATATATATATATATATATATATATATATATATAAATTACTATAATACTATAGCTATATATAATATATATAGATATTGATATGTTATATATATATAATACTATATAATATATAGTATATATATATATATATATAGTTATATAGTATAATATATATAGTATATGTATAATAAATATATATATATATATAATTTAAACCAAACTGATTATTCTTCTAGAAATCAATTATTTTCTAAAATTTCTTTCGAAAATACTTATTTAATTGAATTAATTAAATGATTTCCTTTTTTATAAATGAAATTATAAATTAATTGAAATTATATTAAATTTTCATCCAAGTTTTAAGACTTTCAGTGTTATTGACTTACATTTCTAATTTTAGCCAACCCCGGCCCCGGGCCCCCGCCCCGGGCCCCGCCCCGGCCCCGGCCCCGAATCTAAATTAGAGGCAGCCCCAGCCCCGCCGCCCGGCAAAATTCCGCGCCCCCGGTCGGTCCCTACTCTACCCTTCTCTTATCTCATACTTCTGTCTTGTTAAAAAGGATCCCTTTGTATTCTCTCATCAGACAGGTAAGGTGAGGAAATTTCGGGGATAACGTTAACGAGACCAGATCTGGTTTAGAAGAGTTCTGACGGCCCTGGAACAGGCCCGTCTATCCCTCTGGCCCAAACACGATTGGCCCGGTATGTTGTGTCCCTAGGCGGTACTCCATCTGTCTTTTTTGGCTAGCTTTATCAACGTAAATTTATCCAAGCCCCTCTAGAGATCTGGGCAAAAACACTCTCTTCAGTAACTCAACAATAGGTTTGATTTTGCATCAAAAAACTTTCAGTATTTCTTTCCTTTAACCTTTCCCCATCTCTTCTCTCCGAAACATTTTCTAATACCTTGTTGGTACCATAATATTCACCTGTTTAGATGTTGTAAGCTGCTTCTTCGTCGATATCGAACAGCTTACTTTGATATTTCCAGAAGGCCGTATTCTTAACTCTAAAAAAATCAGTGAATGTCATATCCTGTACTCTTTAACAGGTCATTGAACATGCCAATGTAAAAGGACAAAGGGACGGTACATTGATGTCTGGTTGAAGAAATAAATCTTAGTTGTAATAAGAATCTCTAGCTTACATCACCTAGAACATGAATCACGAAGAGGGTATGCCGAGGTCCGATTCTAATTTGGAAGATATCATGGATTTGGCAAAAGATATTTTTGGCTCTCTGCTAAGGGACCTAGCATACCTAACCTCTCATGTAAGGTCGATAAATACTCATTAAAGCTAATGCCTTGCCAACTTTTGGTCTTTAATTTTAAATCAAAATAATCCTGTTCAACCGAGGGTACCAACTAATATGAATTCAGTCCATGCCTTCTAGTGTCAAAACTGTTGTTCGACTGAGCGTGATCTCTATAATATAAATTCAAATAGTATCTTCTAGTGTGAACACCATTGTTCGAACATTCTTACAAGTATGAATGTTCTTTTCCTAATAACTTATCATTATTTTTTTTATAGCACATGTTTTATACCCGTTTTAGAACCATTCAATTGGTGTGGTGGAGCCATATTTTGTCCAAGGGGGGCGGAGGTGCGTCCCCACTTCTGATTAAGGTCTGCTGGTGGGTTCTTAAACCCTGGTTGGGAAATGGGGGCATTTACTATGCTTTCCCATGTATCCCTACTTCGCTTTGGGGCATAATAATTCCCGCTACCACCCCAATTTGCATAGTACTTAGGGTTAGTAGTAGTAAGTTCTGTACTCGGCTTTAATTGTAAATTTAAAGTGTTATCTAAAAGAACTGTTTTCTGAAAAAGTCTTTGAGCACTGTCCCTCCGGGAAGTCTCTTCTGCTTTGGCTTCTTGGGGATTAGGTTTCATGGAGAAAGTGTGGGAAGGATTTCGACTGGCTTTATCTAAATTACCAGGGCTTGGTGCTGGAGGACCCTCTGATGGGGGTAGCTGCCCCCCTTGGGTACTGGCTTCAAGTCTTTGCTCCTCACGGACTCTTCCTGTCTTTTTCTAGCCAACTTGGCTTCATCTCCTTCATCGATTATCCACATTTAAACCTACTTCATTTTCTTTTCCATCATCACCTATCTCTCCCAAATCTGTAATTTCTCTGGGCCCGTTGCCATCTTTATACCCTTTAAATTGACAATAAAGAATTATACAAGCTGTATAAAAAACACAATCGCTAAAAAAAAGTACGCAAAAAATAAAAAACGCAATCACTAGCTGACGGTAAAACTTGCTACTACTATTTCACTTGACTTAAAATTAAGCACCACCAAAAAAAACACTGCTTAAACTTTAAACACAGAAAAAAAAGAAAAAAAACACATTAGTCGTCGTTCGACTCTCAGTACTACTGGCTTACGCTTAAGCCTTTAATAAACGCAAAAAACACGATTAGTCGTCGTTCGACTCTAGTACACTTGGCTTACGCTTAAGCTTTTAATTAAACACGCACAAAAGAAAGCACTGCACTATTTGTGTGCTGACGAAAAACGATTTGGGTACGGAATATTTCCATATTATATTCATATATCTCCCCAAAATGGTTATAAAAACGCTTAGGTAACCGTGCCTTCTTTTCGCACCTTTTTATATATATATTATATATTATAATATAGTATATATATATATATATATATAATATATATATTATAGATATATATATATATATATAATAATTATATATATATTATAGATTATATAATATATATATATATACATATATATATATATATATAAATATAATATATATATTATATATATTATATATATAATATATATATATATATATATTATATAAATATATATATTATATATAATATAATATATAATAATAATATATATACTATATATATAGGAAAACTTTATAAAATAATTTATAGCACTTGCTTAATTCATCACTAAGATATCAAGAACTTTTAACTTGTAAGCGCATTTTAAAATTTTAAAAATTATTAGACGAAAAAAATAGTAATGATAATTAAAAATCGAGAGAGAGCAAAATTTTGCCTCCAAACGCTTTATAATTCCTCTCGTTTCTATTTGCCCTTATTTCGTTTATTCACTCGCCTGTTCGTTGTTGTTAAGGTGTGAGCGTAGTGTGCTTGAATGTAAAATGATTAGTCTGTTTTGCAATTCGTCTGAAGATGCAATGCAACTGCTCGTTCGTGTGGATTTTGTTTAAACCCTCCTGCTTTGGGGTTACGGGCAGGAAATTCGGGGGATACCTACCCTCCCTCCTTTTCTCTGTATTCCCTTTTATATACGCAAACGATATTGCGTATATATATATATATATATATTATATATATATATAATATAATATATATATATATAATATATAATATAATATATAATATATAATTTAATTTCTCGTTAGTAGCCTTAATGAAAGTTTGCGGAAATGTTAAAAAAGAAGAAAGAGTTTGGTTGAAGAGGCGTAAATTAGGTAAGGAAATATCTTCTTCTTCTATTTTTTCGTTATTTCCTCTTTCATATGCCATTAAAAAAAATTTCTTTTATTATCGAACTTGTATAAATTATTTTACCTTTTTATACACCTTTAGACTACACTTTACTTAACATACAAGACAACACATAATAAAAATAAGCGATGGTACCATCTTAATCAAAATATAACTTAATATTAAAAAAAATATTTTTTACCTCACATATGAAAATTTCATGCAAAAAATAATTTACATTTTTCATTACTATTTAAATAATAATAATAAAAATTTCTCTTTATTTTTATTTTCTATCGCTTTGAAGTGCACTTCTATTTTCTATTTAAAATTTATATTTTTCTTATATGGGGGAAATTTCCCTAAATATTTGGATTTGTGGAAGACTTTTCTTTCACAAATTTCTTACCGAGTAAAGGTTGTTTTAGCTTTATTGTGGCTGTTGCGCTTCTAACTGCTTCTAGAAGTTCCATCGTTCGACCACATCCACTGGGAAGGTCTCCAATTGTAGGGGATTCATTTTCGGACTCCCTTTTTGTATGGATTTAGAATAAGGGGCTTGATTTCTTATTCTTTATTACAGGTGGAACGTTTCAGTTCCGGCATCAATCGAACATGAGTAAAATAAAATCTTACATAGAAAAAAACATCATCAAAACAGGATCAAAAACAAGCTCAAAACACCTGGAAATAGCGAACAGATTTCATAAATGAGTGGGAGCTTTCCCAATAAAATAATAATACAATTAATAAAGATTATTAATTAAATTTTAACTTAGTTATTTATTACCTTACAATTAATTAATTAATTAAATTTTAACTTCGTTATTTATTACCTTACAAATGTGGTACAATAATGGTTGGAATATTCTTACAGAAATTCCTAATGTGAAATTTTAACATGCAATATAAAAATGTATTAAATGGTACTTAAGAACTTAGACAAATGCTGGAAGATTACTGAATATAATAAAAATGATTAAATATAAATTAAGAGGAGGTTTTACCTTCAACTCAGTACATCATAGCTCGTTAAAATAATAGAGCTGTTGGATACATCATTGTATCAAATTATTTGCCTGTTATTTGGATGATAAAAATAATGCATGTTATAACACAGAGTATAAAAAATGTTATTATAAATATATAATATATAAATATATATATATATAATATATATATATATATATATATATATATATATATATATATATATATATATATATATATATATATATATTATATTTATTTAGTCTTTCACTGTGGGAATAGAAATATTGAAATGTCAAAGCCTTCAATAGAGTCTGACACAAAGTTTTGATTACCAAACTGACCTTTTTCAGGATCTCTCTCTCTTCTCTCTTCTCTCTCTCTCTCTCTCTCTCTCTCTCTCTCTCTCTCTCTCTCTCTCTCTCTCTCTCTCTCCTTTCGTGTTCACTAACAAAACCATCCGTTCAGTTCAATTTCTGCAAGAACAATGCAGGAGCTTGGGCTGCGCTTGTGAGATGCAAGTGTTTGTTTGCAATCTCAGAGTTAGTCATAGGGTTGGGTCTTGAATATCTTACCAAATAAGGTATTGGAAATAGAAAAGTGGCGAAATTACTAAGAGCTAAGGAATGTGATGTTGCTTCAAAACAATCGTTTGAAAACGTACTTTTGAGTTTGAAAGCGATTTCTTGCAAAAGATTCCGATAAAGGACCCCCTTGGGAAAAGAGTCTTTTACCTTAAAGACTTAATTAGCATACATCACATGATCTTCAGAGGAAGTAATAGTATGAGAATTAGGAAGAGGCATAGGAGGTCTAGGAAGTAAAGCCAACTGTTGGGGTCGGAGAATGGGGCAAAGGTCTGATCTGAATGGTGTTATCAGAAGGCGTATCTTCAGGTGCTAACTGTATTCGTACGTTGGGTGTGGGTACAACCTGAAGCGGGATGTTCTCCGCTGGGTTCGACGCCTCTGGCATGCATTTTCGGCAAAGGTATCCTCGTTTGGTCCAAACAAACTGGGCGATGATAAGGATAACGAGGAAGAAGATGGTTCCTGAAGGTTTTCCTCTAATATGTGGAATAAACTTGATCTGTGGGAAATACGGGGTAAAAGGATGCAAGGATTGGTTCAATCGATCCAGTCTCTGATTCCAATGAGTATCGTTATGGAATTTCTAACTTGCTCAGTCAGAGAAATGGTAGCGGTTTTTAATACCGGTGAAATTTTTTTTTCTCTCTCTCTCACACACAGGATGGCTCACGCGCCTTCATAACACTGCCAGTTGCTTGCTCTGCTCTGCACAGAAAAGTCATCTACACTTGTATGGAGTACACATAGAATGTTGCATTTACACTGGAATACTCCCATTTAAAGATTAGAGTCTGGGATTTTGTCTTATCAGCTCTATCCGCTCTCAAGTTTTCTACAATATCTTTCTGGCCAATAACTGGTGCAGCACTTTAATTATACTATCGGTTTTACAACGGAAATTGCTCTTTTGAACTCTCGTTCTATACTTCCTTTGCTCATGTGACTTGTGTTAATACACACAACAGGCAACTACTTTTTCTGTACAATTTTCCGATCCAAGGCATATCTGTTTTCACCCTTACGTACTAGAAAATATATTTAAAGATTATGTAGTTGGAATATTTAAATTTATCTTATGGTAAGGGGTCTTTAACTTTGTTACAATGCACAGGTTAATTGCTTATAAAATGGGTGATTCTGAAAATGTTTTCAAAATCCGCGGAAACGAAAACTTTATAGCTTGCTATTTAAATATATATATATATATTTATTATTGAAAACTGCTTTTATAGTTTAATTAAGATCCTTCTATCATACCAGCTACGAAAGTTACTCTTACCGAGTATTTAATTGATTGTTAATATATGAGCATTTTATTCCGTTTCAATTACATGAAGGAGAGAGACTTGAACTAACTAACTACAATATCGACTTTTTTTCATGTTTACTTAATAATATCACAAAGGATAAAGTGCTTTTTAACCATTATTGTGTTATTTTATGTAAATATTTAATCATTTTCTTGAGCAGGAAATATGAAACACAATCATTTTCTAGAACAGGTATTATGACCATATCATAGCATTTTAAATATTTTATAGTTAAAAAAAAAAAACAGAAAATTGGTTGCAGAAAAAAAATTCGCAATGAAAAGTCCTCAAGTAAAATACGAACTGTCGATATAATAATTTTGTAAGAGACAGAAGATTATTTGTGTGAGTGTGTTCTTTTTCAATTAGTTATACTCATAAACTAGTATAAATCGTTTACATTATAGTAAATAATTTCACATATGTATTTAAAAATAATTTTAAAGGTAGTTATATGCCGAGTTATATAATCGAAGTTTAATCGTTAATTTTACTAAATTAATTTTTTTTTTTTTAATAAATAATTAATAGGGTTTCTGGATGGAATCAAAGTATGTATGTCGATATTAAAGAGTCTGTAAGAATTGATGTAGATTGCAAATGGTTTAATATAAATAGTTGAGCGAGGCAGGGATGTTATGCTTTCATGGCTATTTAATTTGTATATGGATGGGATGATAAAGGTAGGGGTGGCAGCGGAGGGTGTTAGACTGATGGGGAATGGAAGAGGGTGTCCAGCGTTTTGAACGCTGATGATTTGCTTTTGTTTGAAGAATCAGAAGAAATATTGAGGGGTTTGGCAGGGTGTGTAAAAGGAAGGGTTTGAAAGTCGATGTTGATAAGAGTAAGGTGATGGTAGTGAGAAGATCGAGTCATGGTGTGAAATCATGTTGAATGATGAGTAATTGGAACAAGTATCGGAGTTTAAATATTTAAGCTTTATGTTGGATGAAAAAGGAACGGATGATGCAGAATGTAGTAGACAAGTTATAAATGGTTGGAAGGTGGCTGGTGCAATTAAATCCTTGGTAAAAGGAGAGGGACTGTCTGGAGTGCGCTAGGGTTCTTCATGAGGGTATGCTGTTACCGGTGTTAATGTATGGTATCGAAACTAGTTTGTGGAATAAGAGGAAGAAATCTAACATGCAGTCTGTTCAGATGAATAATTTTATGGGCGTGTTAAGTGTGAGAAATGACAAAATGAATGAGCATGTTAGGAAGCTGTGTGGTGTGAGAGAATAAATGAGAGTATATTAAGAAGGTTTGGTAATATGGAAAAGATTGATGATGGTTAGTTAAGTGGATGTATAGAGGTGAGTGTGTTGAGAATCGACCCGCTTGGATAGGCACTTAAGGAAAAATGGATTGAGACGGTAAAGGAGTGTTTGAAGGAAAGAATTGTGAATTTGGTTTAAGTGAGAAGAATGGTGCATAGTAGGAATGAATGGTGAGGTTTCATGAGGAGGACATAATTGTGGACCTGGCCCATAGAACTTGCCCACATGAACGAGACACCACACTCTAGGGTCTGTCGTAGTGTTGTGAAACCCTAGGGTGGATTTTTGTCGGTGAAGGACTCGCACTTAAGGGTCATGTATTTCTATTAAATTCTTCGGTTTCCGGTATATATTGTGCACTCTACAACCATCTGGGGACATGTTGGGAGGATAAAGAAAGAACAATGAAAATAGCTAAATCTATTTTTCGTCATAATATGTTTCAATTTCACTACAAGCAAAATGGTTTAAATATTAATAGCCCATTTCATTGTAATATAACATATTATCGAAAACAATTTATAGTTGTCATTTGACATTTTTGGTTAAAATTTCATTTCAAACTTTCATAGAAGTTTTACGAAAATCGTCGGTGGTCGTTTTTTATAACTTCTTTTCATAGACAAATCTTATCAATATTAAATATAAATGCATATTTTTTAAATAATTCTTTTAAGGCAATAATTTCGCTATTTCAAATAATATATATATATATATATATATATATATATATATATATATATATATATATTTATATATATATATTTATAAAAAAAAATTTTCTCTCTATATATATATATATATATATATATATATATATATATATATATATATATATATATATATATATATATATATATATATATATATATATATATATATATATATATATATATATATATATATATATATATATATCATATATATATATATAAAAAAAATATATATATATATATATAATATATATATATATGTATATATATATATATATATATATATATATATATATATATATATATATATATATATATATATATATATATATATATATAATATGAAAAAGGCATCATTTTTCATACATAGCTATGCGAAAAAGGCATCATTTTTCAACCAATTAAAGCATCTGTTACATTCGTTGGGCGGAGCTTATAGCTAAAACTTATGACGTCTTAGTCAATGTGCAATCTCTCTCTCTACGGAATAACCTTCTTTTGTGACGTATGTGGTTTCCAATTTTCCTATTAATGACATACTAGTTGATTTTTTTTTATACTATGGTTGGCCACGGTAAAACGGTATGCTATGGGTTGGCATAGCCGTAGGCTGAACGTAGCCTAGCTACGAAATTATGATAAATTATAAAAATATCATCTGCGCTCCTTACACTAAAGTTAGGACCCGATCGAAGGTTGCACGCTGCCTATTTCTCTGGTGTGAGCCTAATTATGTGGTTTTTGGGTGTTTTCTTACACGAAAGTAAATATTTGACAAAATCATTTACATAATAAATGCCAACAAATGATATAAATTAAATAATAATAGCGACAAATTGTACAATAAAAAAAACAAGATGGCTGCCGTTCGGAAAACAAAATCTTAAGATAGTTCAAGCATAGTTAAGAGCTACCTTAACTACCGTGGTTATAATAATATATGTATTTAATTACTTAATTGCTCAGAAAGGTTTATCGTCTCCTTTCTTTCGTTTTTTTTATTAATTTTATTTATATAATAATTATATTATTTAATTAATTACTCATTCAATTAATTAAGATTTAATCAATCAAAAAAGATAAAATGAAAATATCATAAAAATAAGCATTTCAACATAAATAAAGAACTTTGATTCCATTTCGAATTCTAAATGGTTCTGTGACCGCTCCCTTTTATGTATGAAGAAATTTTTCAAATAAAGGACCTAAATATATATATATATATATATATATATATATATATATATATATATATATATATAAATATATATATATATATATATATATATATATATATATATATATATATATATATATATATATATATATATATATGTATATATATATATATATATATAACATATATATATATATATATATATATATATATATATATATATATATATATATATATATATAAATATATATATATATATAAAAAATATATATATATATATATATATATATATATATATATATATAATACAACCTATTCTTCTAGAAAATCAATTATTTTCTAAAAATTTCTTTCAAAAATATTTATTTAATTGAATTAATTAAATGTATTCCTTTTTTATAATTAAAATTATTAATTAATTGAAATTATATTTAATTTTCATCCTAAGTTTTAAGACTTTCAGTGTTTTTGACTTACATTTCTAATTTTAGCTAACCCCGGCCCCGGCCCTGGCCAGCCCCAGCTAAATTAGAACGGCCCCATTTGACTGACCCCGACACGGCCCCGACAAAATCCCCCCCCTCGGTCCTAATATATATATATATATATATATATATATATATATATATATATATATATATATATATATATATATATATATATATATATATATATATATATATATATATATATATATATATATATATATATATATATATATATATATATATATATATAGGCTCTTTTATGTTTAAGACTCTGTCAGTTTTTTTTTTTTTTTTTTTTCTAACATATTGCTAGTATATGATACTAACAATGAATTTCAGTGGTGATGGACATGATTCAAAAGTTCGAAATATTTTAAATAATTATTTAAAAATCACATTTATATCAATAAAATTTAAAAAAATGAAATATCTCGAAAAGTACGACACTTACAGAAAAACCAATTGCATATTTGAAATCAGCGTATAAAGCTTATTATAAAAATGTAAAAAAATAAAATAATAAAAAAATATATTTTTTCATAAATAAAATAAATATATCGAAAAACGAAACATACAGAAAAACCAATTACATATTTGGAATCAGCGTGTAAAGCTTATTAAAAAAATGTAAAAATAATAATAATAATAAAAAATAAAAAAAATAAAAAAAAAATTAGGGGGCTCGAGCCGACGGGGGACAGAGGGGACGTTTTCCATACCCCGTAAGAGGGCGGAGAACCTCCGCGACACCATCTTTAACAAGAGCAGGGTTCCGGAGACCCTCCAAAGTCGGAAATGGTCCCTGCCCTTTGTTAGGCCGAGAGACCCCGACTCCTGCCATCTTTGCGGTTTACCCTTGGGTATTCCTTTAGTTAAAAAAAAAGAAAAAAATTTAAAACTGACGGAGTCGTAAAAGGTAACTGGTCCTATATATTTTTGAATCATGTCCGTCACCCCTTAAATAGACTATTAGGATCATATACTAGAAATATAAAAAAAAAAAAAAAAAAAAAAAAAAATCAAAACTGACGGAGTCGTAAAACATAACAGATCCTATATATATATATATATATATATATATATATATATATATATATATATATATATATATATATATATATATATATATATATATATATATATATATATATATATATATATATATATATATATATACATAAATAACATACATACATACATACAAACATACAATACATACATATATATATATATATATATATATCAGGGGCGGCTCGTGGCCTGGTTGCAGGTTTGCGCAACCACCATTTTATACAACTAGCAGCTAGGGTGCAATTATTTATTATATTTTATGCTTTAATTTTTTTAATAGGATTAAATATTAAAGAAATTAAATTACATCTTATTATAATAACATCCCAATGATTCATTATTGAATGAAATAAAAAGCCGTCATTGAATAGCTGTTATTCAAATGTCAAACCAATATGATTGTTGCAGACACTTTACAACACATGTCAATTAAATTTTGAACGAGAAGAATGTGTGTGAAAATACACCGCGTCAACGTTTTATACCTACAACAGGTGGTTGTATATGAAGGTCAACCGCTTGTTTTTCTTAACATTGGACCCTACCCTTAATAACTGAAATTCAAATTGCACGTACGAAGCAATTATAAAATTAGCGCTCAACATGTCATAATTGATCGTCCCACAAAAACGATACATTTTGCATAGGTTGCAATTTACTTGATTTTAGTCAGTTTTACTTTCGAAGCGTTAGTGTGTAGTCTTTGTATAGTTTTTTCAGAACTCTTGCCTTTATAATTAAATGAATAATCGTAAAAAAAAAAAATATTATAATAATAATAGCATTTAAAATAATTTTATTAATTTTTTTTTTTTTTTTATCAAACAGTGGTTAAGTGAAATGAAGTTAAAATTAGACATATTTATAATATAGGCCTATATTATTATTATTATTATTATTATTATTATTATTATTATTATTATTATTATTATTATTATTATTATTATTATTATTATTATTATTATTTAAGAAAAATATTGATATTTTAATATATTTATTTAGTCTTGGGCAGATCTAATTTTATGTATCGCGATTTTATTTGATATTTAATAATTAATAAAAAAAAATTTAATATATATATATATATATATATAATATATATATATATATATATATATATATATATATATATATATATATATATATATATATATATATATATATCTGAGAGAGAGAGAGAGAGAGAGATTAACCTAATATATATAGGCCCTTTATTATACAAGAGAGCAATAAAAAAATTAGAATCGGAATGGTAGGTAATGCTATCTGAGAATTATTTCATTTGAGGCATCTTCTACGAATTTTCTCAATTTTCCCAAATAAAAAAGATATGTAATAAAGTTTAATCTATAGCACGGTAATGTATATAGTTATATTTACATTATATTCATAATTCATATACAACTTACTCTCGGCGCGAGTAAGTTGTTACACGGCACCGCTCGCGCTCAGCGCGCATTTGGAGCGAGCGGTCTGCCATGCATACACGCAGCTGCAATGCATTTAGTCTATGGTATTGTTTTAGTTTTATTTAACTCAATAAATATCTAATGAAAAAAATAATTTAACTACAAGATAAAATAATTTTGAAAATGGAAAAATATCTAATTTAAGACCAAATAAGAAGTGCACAAAATCGAGGTTATAGAACCAAAAATTTAATTTAAAATAAATAAAAAGTGCCGGGCCTATTACGTAGGTCTCATGAGTTCGTACTTTGTTTTATTAATTTTAATTATGTTCAAAATATGTATGATATTATTAGAAAAGTATATAGGCTACACATACATACATAGCAATAACAAAAATAACAAACAAAAATAAAAAAATAATAAAAAAAGAAATAAAATAACAAGTTATCTAAAACAAAAAAAGTATATATATATATATATATATATATATATATATATATATATATATATATATATATATATATATATATATATATATATATATATATATATATATATATATATATATATATATATATATATATATATATATATATATATATATATATATGTGGCCAGCATCCCGAAAGCAACATGCATGTAACTAAAAAACTATAACAGCTACCGGAAAATAAATAACATTTTTGATTTCAGCAAGCAATTTCATCGATGAAACAAAAAAAAATTATTTTATTCTAATATTTATTAATAACACCTTAAATATTAGTATTATCTTAGGTCTGGCAGGCGTACGCTCTCATTAACCTTCCATCCTGCAGTAATACGAGAGCAAGAGTTACCAAATATTGTTTTTTTTTATTATTAGTATTATGCTCTGGAGAAAATGTTAATTTTTCTTTTTATTCCTTTTTAGGTGGTTCGAGCCGACGGAGGGACAGAGGGGGGGACGAAGTCTCCCCCCGTCGTCCCCCGGTAGGCCGAGAAACCCCGACTTTGTCTATTTTTAAGGTTTACCAGTGGGGTATCCTTTAGTTAAAAAAAAATTCAACATTTGGCAACTTTTTCGCTCTCTCCGAGTGCTAGACTCCATCTTACTTCTCGAAAAACGATAATTATCATACAAGTTTTCCAACATTTTTAACAATTTTAAATTTTTCAAAAGCGTTATTTTTTTTTTTTTAATTTCATCGATAAAAATGTCTCTGATTCAAAATATGTAATTTGTTTTACTGTAGGTGCTGCCGTTCTCGAGTTACATGATGTCAGCTTTAGACACTGACCATATATATATATATATATATATATATATATATATATATATATATATATATATATATATATATACTATATATATATATATATATATATATATATATATA
>JABUQX010101160.1:20000-29075 GCA_015478945.1 Trachelipus rathkii | reverse complement strand
GCGGATAGTCCTATCCATATAGCTGCTGAAATATCAGAAATGTTGACCGACTTTCAGTGAAAATTATTCCATTTACTTGAGGCCATTTGACAACATCACTAAAACAGCATTAAACGTGAATAACAGTCGCCCAAGTGATCCCTTCCATTTAAGCAATAAATCTATTTTTAATAGGCAATTAAAGCAAAAGCTTCAGTGGATAATTACTCGTTGAAGAGCTAAGAAATCAGTAAGAAAAAAGACTTCAAGTTTCTATGTGATAAAACTTTGTGTGTAGCTACTTCTAGATCCTGAGATTCAGGCTAATTTTCCACATGAACAGATGAATAGTAAAAATATGGCGGATGAGGTAGTGGAAAAGAATGCATGAAAATTTAGCTCCTGACTCTTCTGCTGAGGATGATTCACGTAGTGGGGAAAGTGAAGCTGAAGGTTCCATTTTTCACTTCTTTAATGTTTTAAAGAAATTGTGGCATAAAAATCGTCATACGAAAGAGAAAGTGAGTAATGAAAAAAAGAAAGTCCTTCTTCTGACGATGTGTTATTGTACATAAAAGTAAAAGGTTACATACGGAATTACATCAAAACAAATATATAAGTTTGCTACTTTGACCAGTGAAGAACAATGATATTTCCCTTTAATTGGTGAAAAAACACTGGCAGTTTTTATGAATTGTGAAAAAAACTACCATAAAATACCATTCAGTCTCCCCGTCATCCAGTTCGAAGAAAGAATATTTAGAAAAGGTGGAAAGTATTTATGAGCCACAAGAAATAGGTTATCCCTTGAAAATGGAGAACTGCTAATCTTCTGTCATTTTTAACCTTAGAGCTTATTCAATGAAGTTTAGTTTAATATTTTTAATGCAAACTTTTTCATTTTCTTTAATTATTATTTTTAATATGTGAATGGTTTGCTATATGTAAGAAATAGTTATTGTACTTTTGTTTTTAATTACTTTGTATATATAACACTGGTAAACATGATATTTCTTGGACGGGTTTCGGCAATTGATATATTGATAGTGCTGATTCCAAAAATGTAATCGGATTTTGCATATCACATCGCATTTGAAGAGATATTGTGTGTAACACAGATTTGTAAAATTTTTATGATTTTTACCTTTTTCAAGAGGGTAAGTATCACAATATTGATATTATATATATATACTATATATATATATACTATAATTTATATATTATAATATATATATATATATAATATATATATTATATATATATTATAGTATATATATATATTAATTGGATTATATGAAGGGAGAGAAACAATCGCAATGATATGATACAAGTCTCTTTTATAGATATATGTTAAACATATAATATAATATCGAATAATATTTAATTGCTTTATTTTGTAATTTACAGAAGGAAGGGTTTATTTTAATGGTAAACTACTACGATGGTAGTAATTTCTCTTCGTAGACGATCTACGGTGCATAGCGTCTGGAATATCCTTCATCGCCAACAATAGTCGGCCATCAAATTGGATATCCCACTTGCTCTGGTAACGTCCTTACATGAACTTTAGATCTGATGGAAGCGTTCACATCTGCTGCAATAACTTCAACATTCTGCCTAGTTATTCCGAAAATTTCTAGGTGAAGAATGTAATGTGCTACTTATACTCATTCTAAATCCCATGAAGATGAACACGTGTCTAGCAGTTCGCTGTACAATGTTAGTGGTTCTCGGCTTTCTGTTCCAGAAAATTCTGTGCTAGCATTCTGAAAAAGCATCACGCTCTCGCTCAACACAGTCATTGTTTGTAGCAAAGCAGCATCATCGGAGGAGTGTCCGCGTATTTGTGGGCCATCAAATATCAGCTTTTTCTTCTCGCACTCAGACAGGAACGTTGAGTCATATATAACGGAAAGCCATTCACCATCATGGTTCCAAGTGGCCTTACAAATTGTTTCATCAAAAAAAGTTTTATGTGTAGTGGAGGTAAGATGATGTTTTCTCTCTGTACAGTGGTTCACGTACGATGTTCTGTCACCTGGCGTCAAGGTTTCCCTCCGTGGCCATTCTCTTTTGGTCCAGTGATCTTTTGCCGCCCGGCTATAGCACAGGAAGAGGGATATTTGGTGAAACTACTTGCTGAAGAGCAAAATGTTTATCCATTTTGAGGTCCGAACAGCATATTTACGCCACATAGTAACCGATATTGTAAGCCTTCAAACTGTTTTGATTTTTGCATACTCCTCTCTATACCGTACCGAGTACCATATCTGGAACGAAGCATACTGTGAAGTAGTGGGTCCTATAAAAAAGGAAGTGTCAATTAAAAAGTCGCAACTCACCTGCATCGTATGCTGGGAGGCCGATAGCGAGTAGTAGGCCTGCAACTTCACTGCAATACACAAGGTTACATCTGAACTGGAAGAGCTTCACGCAGCTGTTTTTCTGTACGATAACGATGGTTATTGGGCCATGGTCCATAGTCCATGTTTCATGCAACATCGAAGCCAATAGCTCAGGACAACTTGCAAATACAATATCATAACAAGATCGTTCAGTTCACGCTGGGTGAACAAATGACGGACCATCCGACTGTTTTTCAGATGAATGATAGACATATCCGTCATTGGCATCCATACATTAGACGTACGTAAAGTTACACAGTGCTTCGGCGAATATCGAACGCAGTAAACTTGCTTGCTCTGTAGATCTATGGGAGGAACGTCTATACGCTACGTCTGCGCACTAATGAATTTTGGTCATTCAGGAATATTGCTAAAAAAATAGCGATCCTGATTACAGCGAAAACGGGATGTGATACAGCAAATTCGAGAATATATATGGAAATCAGCACCTCAAGAATTTACTATATATCTGCTACAAAGTCCATCCAAGAAAAATTCACCTTTTTTTGTTGACCATGTAAGTATTTTCTTTATTTTTTCCTAAAGTGGATGACCGAAGCTTTGAAATAATTATTCGGGCGAATAGGAAGTTGATTATTCGGCCGAATTATTCGGTATATTATATAATATATACTATATATATATATATATACTATATATATATATATATATTATATATATATATATATTATCATATATATATATATAGCGTATATATATATATATATATATATATATATATATATATATATATATATATTATATATAGAGATTAAAAAAATACACACAATACATATATATATATATATATTCCGTATAATATATATATATATATATATATATATATATAATATTTAAAATATATAATATAAAAATAAATTTTAATTAAATAATATATAATATATTATTATATAAGATTATATATAATAATATATTATATTTTATATATATATATATATTTATGATATATATATATTATATATATATATATAATAACGGGGTCAAAAAACTCCACACCTATGTCGTGCATCCTGGATTCGACTAACGGGGCTCTGGCTTGGTCAGTACTCATTTTTTGCCTGTGATATTAGCTGAAAATGGCTCTCTTTTTTAACGTCTAGCGACTTTTTAAAATAGCCGGATCCTTCATCCTAATTTTAATATAATAAAGTTTATTAGAGCTATTGTACCAACGCACTAAGACTTTATCTATTTTTTTCACAATTTAAGAGTCACTTCACTAAGCACTTTTTACTATTTTCAAATATCACCACTTAGTTAATTATTATTAGCCCCCCAGATCAAAAGGGTTAAGGAGGGCTTTGTCACTGTCCTGGGTTCGCCAACTACGTACAAGTCTGATCTCCTTGTCAAGAGAGTCACCTTGCAATAGAAATAGTAAAATAGTTTTAGACAAACAAAACTAGGCACTGTTTATTTCTTTATTAATGATTTCTAACATCTATTTTACAAGTACACAAATTATTTCTTTTCAATGTTATTCAAGAGTAAACTGGCCTGGCCTGGCCTGAAACGAATTGCTTGTAACACTAAAGGATCAGCCTCGGAATACGATCGACCTTTTGGATATAGACCACGGAAACGTTTTTGGAATAGGAAATTGACTAATACAAATTTTAAGTTAAGATTTGGAACTCTGAATATTGCTACTTACAGCGGAAAGGAGGAGGAAATAGTGGACATGACGAAAGAAAGGAGGATAGATGTGATGGGGATGGGCGAGATGAGAGTGAGAGGAGAGGAGGAGGGAAGAGAGCTGGGTGGAGGATTTGTGCTGATGTATAAAGGGGTGGAGGAGGGAGTGAGGAAGCATGGAGTAGGAGTTATATTGGGACCAAACGTATCACACAGTTTGGAAGGGATGGAAAATGTGAATGAAAGAGTAATCAAAGTTACACTGAAGATAAAAGGAAGGAAATATCATGCATATCAGGTATATACACCGCAACAGGGGCATCCAGAAGAAGGAAAGTGGATGTCAATCATGGAACGCTGGAGAAAGAGTGAGATGGAAGTAAGGAAGATTGAGAATAATACTAATGGGTGATGCTCAATTCAAGAGTGGAAGGAGGAGAGATGAACGGAAAGAATGTTGGGACCATTTGGGGAAGAATTGAGAAACACAGAGGGTGAAACGTTGATAAACTTTTTGCATGAGGAGAAATCTGAAGATAATATACGGTTTCTATCAGAAAAAGATTCACATAGATATACGAGATATAGATGGAATAATAAGATGAATGTTTGATCAAAGGTCGATAATAGATTACTTTATAGTGTGGATAGAAGAATTGTAGAAGATGTAAAAGTGATTCCGGTGTATCAATGGATTCAGATCACAGGCTGTTAATAGCTGATCTAAAGATACAAGCGGAGAATGTACAAGTAAAGGAGAAGTGGAGTACAATAAAAGTAGACTCGCTGAAAGACAAGGTAAGAGATTGGAATTTTTGGTAAAGTAAACAAAAATCTGGAGATGAACGGTGATGAGACAATGGAACACATAGGAAGTTTTTGTGAAAGAAGCGGCAGGGAAATCCTAGGCATTAAATGATGGGATGAGTGGAGAAGAAGCTAACGCTTGTGGAATAAACAGGTATAGAATGCTGTGGACAAAATATTTAGAAGATGTGAGAATGATGGCTTAAAAGATAACAGAAGTGTAAATCAGAGCGTGTCCAGTGCAAGCAGAAATGAAACGAGAGAGTGAAGAGGAGCAAAGGAGGAGGTGGCTGAGAGCTAGCAAAGGAACTGATGGAATGAATGAAGGAAGGCAAAGAAGAAGATTTTTAGATTGGCAAGAACGTTTAGAGGAGCGAAGAGGAGAGTATGTAACATCAAAGATAGAATGGAGAAACATTGGTAAGCCCGGAGAAAAACAAAAGGCTAATAGAGTACTTTGATGAGTTGTTGAATGTGAAAGTGCAGTCGAAGAGGAAGGGGAGAGTGAGGAGGAGGAGAGAAACAGAAGGGCAGTGGAGGAGGGACTACGGAGAGGATTTGAGGAGGCTTGTGGGAAAATGCAGAAGCCGGAAAGACTCTGGTAAGGATGGGATTACATATTGAGGTTTGCTGAAGAGAAGGAGAGGAGCTGAAGCCTTGATGATAGAGATTTCTGAAATGTGTTTGGGTGGAGATAGAGTGCCTGTAAGGTTGGGAAGAGCAATAATAGTTCCTATTTATAAAGGTAAGGGGGACGCAGGAGATTGAAAAAATTATAGAGGAATCTCACTTATGGACTCAACATGCGAAGTTATATAAAGAATATTAGAAAGAAAGTTAAGATAAAAAAATAGAGCCGAGATTAGGTGAAGAGCGTATGGGTATAGAGGTGGGCAGAAAACTACAGATTTATGTTCGATTGAGAATGGATACAGGATAAACACATTGGAATACAATAAAAGGCACTATATCGCCTTCATAGAGCTTTGAGAAAGATTTGATTTGTACCAGGGAGATAGCTTGTTTAAGAGTCTGGAGAGGATTATGAGTTGGAGACAGACTGATAAAGGCAATAAGAAGTACAAACGTGAATAGCATAAGTAAGTTAAGAACAGGATATAAAAACAGGAATTGTTGAGGTAAAAACTGAGTAAGGCAGGGTAGTGTTTTGTCGCCGATACTGTTTATAGCGTATTCGGACACTGTCATAAGAGGTGTACCAGAGAGTTTAAGAGGAGATTGAGGAAATAGCATCAATGGTATATATCGCAGATGATCTTGGACGTGTTGGAGTGAGATTGGGTGAGACTTGAGGCAAATGGTGGCTGTGTTTTCGCAGAAAAATTGAGAGTAAGCTGGATTGAATATGAATGTGGAGAAAACAAAAATAATGTAGTAAGCAGGGAGGAGGAGGAAGAGTTGATAGTGGAGGTAGACGTTGGCGCATTTAAAACATGTGGACAGATATAAATAACCTAGAGCACATTTGAGAGAGATAAGGGGATGTACAAAGAAATTAGAGTAGGATTGAGCATAATGGCAGAAATGTAAGAGCATTATACCCATCTTGAAAGATAAATATAAATGAACAAAGAGGTGAAGAGAGCAATATATATTAGTTAGTCGTTGAACACAATAACTAATGTATATGGCGGGACATGGATCATGACGGTGGAGAGAGGAGAGTAGAAATTCAGGCAGTCGGAGATGAATGTGTTGAGGACGTGATTGGGAAGACGAGAAGAGACAGAAGGGAGAAACGAGACAGTGAGGGAGAGAGTGGGTGTGAAACCCATGATGAAAAAGTGGACGCAGCCAGACTAAGATGGTAGGGACACCTGGAGAGGAATGCAGGGAGAGAGAGCTGCCAGTAGGAGGTGGAGGTGGAGACCGAGGAGTGAGACCGAGAAGGAAGACGGGAAGAGATGGAGAGACACAGTGGAGGATTCATTAAGGAGACACCGGATGCCTGCAATGGATGAGCTGATGGCGGATGGGATCGTGATGGATAGAACAAGGTTGGCCCCACTGACAGGATCGTGAGCCTGACTGGGAGAGGATGTAAGATGTAATATATATATATTATACTATATATATATATATATAATATATTATAATATATATTATATATATATATATAACTTATATATATATAATATATATATATATATATTATAATATATATAATATATATTATTTATATATATATATATATATATATATATATATTAATTATATATAATATATATATATTATATTATATATATATATATATATATATATATACTAATATATATAAATATATATATATATATATTATATTATATATATATATATATATATATATATATTACTATAGATATATATATATATATATATATATAATATAATATATATATTATATATATACTATATATAATAAGAGTGTATAGTGGGATATCGCATCTGCATCATTTTACTATCCGCATCGCACCGCATCCGATTAATTTTTTGCGGATAAGCGGATTATTCATAACTATGAGTCATGAGAAAGTGTGTACACTACTTTATTAATATATACTATATATATATATAATAAAAATAAATATTTATTTTAATATATACTATATATATATAATATATATATATATTAAATATATATCATATAATATATATAACTTACAAAGATATTTGTGCATTAACGCACAATTATTTTGTATATTTTCTAATGGTCCTAAGTGGTTTTAACCCTTACCTTGAGATGGTACTCCAGAGTGTTACCTTGAAACAACGATTAGCTAAAGAACCCATCATTTTATCTCTGAAAGCTTAGGCTTTCCAAGAGGAGTGAGGCGTGTATGACACTCACTTCGACTGGCTCCCCGCCTAACACTTCGGGTCAGGGGAACACCGGTAATTTTAATGCGACATTTATTAATGTTTCAAATATATTTGTGCAATTAAACGCAAAATTATTTATATTTGTAGTGTCTAAGTGGTTTGAACCTTACCCTTGAGATGGTACTAAAAGAGTGTTACCTCTTGACCAACCGATTAGCTAAAAGGAACCGCATTATTTTACCTCTGAAGCTTAGCTCCAGAGAGGAGTCGTGTCTTAGACACCTAACCTCCGACGGGCCTCCCGCTAACACTCGGGTCAGGGGCAACGCTGGGTAATTTTTAATCGGACATTATTAATTATTCAAAGATATTTGTGCAATAAACTTAACAATTATTTGTATATTTGTAATGGTCCTAAGTTGGTTTGAACCCTTACCCTTGAGATGGTACTCCAAGAGTGTTACCTCTTGACCAACGATTAGCTAAAAGGAAACCTATCATTTTACCTCTGAAAGCTTAGCTTCCCAAGAGGAGTGAGGCGGGTCTTGGACACCTAACCTCCGAACGGGCTCGCTCGCTTAACCCTCGCTCAGGGGCAACACTGGGTAGATTTTAAATGGCTTTATAGTATCAAGATATTTGTGCAATAAACGCAACAATTATTTGTATATTTGTAATTGTTGGTCAAGAGGTAACACTCTTGGAGTACCATATCAAGGGTAAGGGTTCAAACCCACTTAGGACCATTAATTTAGGATGCATATGTGATGAAATGCTGCTAAAGCAGGAAATATCACAGAATAAAAACAAAAGATCAACAGAAAAACAGACCCGCATTACCATCTGTTAGAGATATCTACTGCGAATCCATAACGTTCTTTTTTGGCTTATATTCAAGATGAGAGTCGTGTTCAAGGATTCAAAAAGACACTCTATCATTGATCGAAGAATATCAAAAGATGAAAGCTTGGAATCAGATAAAGATCTACTGGTTTTGTGCCGTGATACATTGTAAAGGTTTTCCCACATCTTCAAAGGTCGCCAGGTATTTCTTAGCAATGCCCGTCAAAGTGTAGCTAGTGAGCCGTCTTTCAAGTTGTGCAGATCTCATTTACGACGAAAGAAAGCAAACTCTGTCTCTGAAAGGCTCAGATTTTTGATTTTTGAACATTTTGGGGAAAAAAAAACAAACACAAAATTTATAAATTATTTCACGATTAATATATATATATATACATATATATACTGTATAGTATGATATATATATATATTTATTATAGTATATATATAGTATATATATATATATATATAAGTATATATAATTATATATTATATATTATAATATATAATATATATTATTATAATATATATTATATATATAATATTATATATATATAATATATATATA
>JABUQX010101160.1:12500-17500 GCA_015478945.1 Trachelipus rathkii | reverse complement strand
TTACTCTAAAAAGTTATTACTATATTAGTAAAATATACATTGGGTGTACATGTATTAATAAATAAACTTCACCTCCACCCACAAACATCGTGATGCTCCCCTGGTGAAAATGTAACATATACTCCAGAAAGCTACTTTCTTATAGTTGTTATTATATATTTGATCAAGCCTCTTCCTTGCACGCTCATCAAGATCTTGATCTGACAAACTACGTATCCTTGCTGAAATTTTTAGATGGAGTTTTAGATCATTCAACATTGATTGGTGTAAATGTTTTTATATATTAGCCCGTTCCGTAATTTTTCTTATATGGCCCTCATCAGTAATTGGGAATATATGTTTATATTTAATGTTAACATCGAGAATTAGTTTGCATGTCTTCTTCATGCAGCCGAGGCGCGCATTCGGTAACCGTGGCCATTATCTGATGCGCTTACAATACGCACTTTGGAAGGGTCACGTGGTGTGTAAGGGTGTCTATTCGAAAAATCAGATGTATAATTAGCACATGTATACCATGGATTTTAAAATAAACCAACAACTTTGAATATATTGCTGGAACCCCCATAGCAACACCGTTTTTAATCTATTAAAGCACGAACAGCTAAAGCTGACGAGTTAGATCGTACTTGAATATCATATTTCGCTACTTTAGTCATGGCATCTTTAAACTCGTGATGTCATAAACTGAACTAGAGCATGAAACTCTTATTTTCTAGGGTTTTTATTAGCTGGCGTGACAAATTTTTTTTTTTTTGGGGGGAAGAAAAAACTTTTTAAAGAAATTCCTCCTTTTTTTTGGGTAAGGGAAAGAAATTATATACATTTTACACTGTGATATTAGCTATATATAGTATTATATATATAAATATAATATATTATAACTTATATATACTATTAATATATATTATATATATATTATATAAGTATATATATTAGTATTATATATATTATATAATATGATATATATATATTAGTATTATATAGTATATGTTAATATATATGAAGGAAAAGTTTTAAGGGAAAGTAAAAGAAAGTTTTTTTTTTTATTTTAAAGCATTATTACATAAGTTTAGAAATAAATATCATTGACTTACATTTTTAGAGCATCAATATATTTAAATAGTTCATTAAAAAACACAACTACTGTTTAAAAGAACATAGTTTGAGAGTAAATACTAATAGACTGCCACATAATTAGATGTATGAGGGTGACAGGCCGAGACATTGTTGTTATTATAATTACATAGTTATATTGTTAAAAATGAATTGATTTTAATGATATATTCAATAAAATTTTAAATCAAAGAATCAATCAGTAAACATACTCCATTATTTCTCACTATAGCGAGAAATCCAGTGTCCTCCAGTTGTAATGTGACGAGGCGAGGTGTTGAATACGAAAGAGGTATCCTTCTCTAGTTTCAGCAGAGTCTACTTCATTTAATAGCAAATCTGCCTAAAAATCGATGCCGTTTTGTAAACACAGCTTTTAGTCTTTCTTTCTTTATCTTTATAATTCACAAGCAGGTTGGGGTACTCGTGTCAATTTTCCATGAGTTGAGATTGGTCACTAAACACAGCAGGTGATTGGATGATTGTAAACTTCCAATAAATGAGAGACTTAGCCCTAATATCCCCTTTCTCAAAATGTTTAAATGGCTTGCGTTACACTCTGAAAGAGCCGAGCTGAGATCGTAAGCATATAAATTACTATTCTTTGCGTATTCTTCATGGTCTACTCCCGTACCGCTATCACCGCATGAAACAGTATTAGCTATTAGGTCGTAAAAAGGTCTCGAACATAGAGATTGTGCCATATTGTATAACATTTCATATTCACGACCGTAAGGTTGTCATTTACATTAACTAATACCCTTAAGTCCGGAAAGGGGAGAATTTATAGGAGGATTTTTTATAATTCCCTAAGTATGCTTCATGATCTGCGACAATTCCTATTATTACTTTCTGGGGTGGATTCCCGTTAAGCCCTGAAAATTTGATGTTGATCGGATAGGTAGAAAAAAAATTATATCAATATTTCACTTTTTTGAGCGATTAAATTTTTGAACAATGTTAGGGATGTTGATACTCGATAATCCGTGGGTAAAATTAAATAGTTTGGTTTTAACTTCTGATTAGGATACTTAGCTAAGTTTCAGAAGTTGACCTTCACAAATTCCAAATTCTCTGTGGAAATAATTTAACCTTGCTTACATAGAGATAGACTCTACCAACTTAGAAACAGGCTCTGGACATACAGCTGTAGTGAGTTACTTTTTATTTTAAAGTGCGAATTTAGGAACTCGATCTGTTTAGTGAATTCTAGTATCTACAGCCGGAAGAATAAGTCTTTCTTGAGAAAAGATATCTCCATTTAAGCGGCCACAGAATTAATAAGTGTTATTTGCGACTTTTGCCGCTTTATCTATAAGGGCCGCCTCGTCTTTGAAACTATAAAAACCACGTGACTGAAGGTGAGATTGTTTAGCATCATCTGAAAAATTTAACAAATGTTCTATATAACTTCTATAAGGATAATTAGCCGCTGGTGCACCAAGTGAAGTTTCATTGAGATAAACTTCAAGCTGACTAAAACAAGTATACAGGAAATTTGACTCTTATACACCACGTTGATCTGCCTAAGAAGAACTTAACGGTTATTAACTATTAAATTAACTTTTTTAAATATAAAAATAACATGATGGATCTAGATACTGATCTGTTGTGCCTGGGGTGTTGAACTCGAGAGGAACATCGGTGGTGGTAATCGAGTGAGTGGGGTTGACACTTATTAAATTGGTCTCACTTACGCTAATCTGGGTGGAATTTATTGAGAAAAGATTCAATTTACTCCTGCAGCAGTCTGGGCTGGATGGATGAAGGAAATATAATCTACAAATGAAACTACAAGAATGCGTTATTATAATGAGTAGAGTAGTGAATAAAACTTCTTCAAATACAGTATAATTTTACATTGTAACCCGTTTTGGGGAAGAGAATACATTGGTAATGTAAATGGCACCTGCAGCAAGTACATTTTTTCTTTAGAATCTTTTGGAATTAGGATTTTTCTTGTCGGTAACTTTCCTGCGTCCTTTACTTTGCACCTTGCCTTGCCCTTTTTAATGATTCACGTGGATTGGCTCCGGCCGCTATATCTTGTATAGTATTGCAATCTTTCTTATAGCCTTTTTACCTAAATATTCACTTCCTTTTTCTAAATAAGGCAGTGCGCTTATGTATCCTCCATAATTACTGAAAAATCCACCGACTCCATATCCCCTTTGAAATTTAGCCCTCACGAATACTCTGTCCCTATTCATTATTATTTTATTATTATTATTATATTAATTATTATTATTATTATTATTTTATTATTATTATTATTATTATTATTATTATTATTATTATTATTATATTATTATTATTATTATTATTATTATTATATATTTAATATTATATTATTATTATTATTTTATTAATTAGCTTGATACACGTAAATGCCATTTTCGCAGCCATTTTCTCAGCTATTTCTTTGCCGCTAATCTTATTATGTAATCATAACTTTGTATTATTTAGTGAGAATAAAGTATTTTTGATTTGATTTTGATTTCCGGAGCCTCATTTTTACATTATCTTTACGCTGCGATAGTAAGTTAATGAATGAAAAAATATACTGATACATCACTTAATATATCTTACCGAATACTACTTCTTGAAGATTTCCAATACAATATAAGATAAGATTATTTCAAAAATCTTAAAAAATAGTCCATCATGTTATAGTTAAAGTGCATCTGCTTCTTTCTAATATGAACTTTACACAGCAATGTACCTTGTGGAGATAAGCGTCTTTCTACATCCTTTATATGTACCCTTACAGAGCCAAACTGCGATCGATATAAAAAGATAATGAACAATTAAATGGTTATACTTTAATCTCTTTAGAAAAACTACATACTCATTAATAAAGGGTCCTTATGTCCCCTACATATTGATGAGCAATTAAATCATGTAACGTATCATGCCTGGATGAATCCATTCACCTGAATGATACTTGTATAATGCCAGCACCCGTTTTCATAAAAACGATGAAGCTTGCCTCCCGATATTATGGGGGTTCTTACCGATAGTAAAAAAATCCTTTTTTAACATATAGATATCATGGAAGATGTCTAACAACCATCACGCTTTATGACTTGCTTTCGCTCCATGGTGACCCGTCTGAGAAAAAATACATCCCTGTTTCTAAGGTTCACACCAACTGTTGACCTTAGCATAATTAATACTTCATCTCCAGAGGTCTGAATAGCTTGTTGTAAATCTAGTCCCTGCACATATTACTGATCGTAATGAGCATGTTTAAATTAACTGAAATAGCAGCACAGATTTAAAATATGCTTTCCTCAGACAAATTTTTTATAGGAAATATTCTTTATCACCATCGTCACACGATCTCAGATCACTATTTTTTCACTTACTAATTTTTATGAATACTCTCTACAATTTGTAAACCAACATCCAATAAAGATTGTGTGTAACATATTCTGCATCCGTGTAATATCATACTCGCAATAGCCTACTTCATCCACGCTCTCTTCAAGCTCAACAGGATTCATTAACTCAGTTGAGAAATCAGAGAGTTTATGATCATGGTGTAGATTCAACGTTGCCGAGGAAGGCAGAGTTAAATAGAAGTGATCTACACTCTCCATGATTACGATGAACACTGAATAATGATTCTTAACTTCACTTGCTTTTATATAGGAGTTAAACTTAGCCGGATACCCCACCCTTTTCACCAAAAACTGTTTATTTCTACCCCTGCTTTTTGAACCAATATCTTTCAATTTTATACACATTACTTTCGGTATTGTAGCGATATTTTTGTATTCTTGTTTATAAAACCTCCTTTTATCTTTTCGGCCGATCTAAATCTTCCAAATAAATAATTTAAGCAGTATCAGGAAGTCGCGCAATATATGATTTATAAAACT
>JABUQX010101160.1:0-7500 GCA_015478945.1 Trachelipus rathkii | reverse complement strand
TAATAACAGAAAGGTTTTCCCACAACCTGTGGATCCTGCCACCATGCATGTCGCTGGTCTGCAGAACATGAATTTATTCATGTTCATACTCCTTGATTGCTCGATGGATAATGTAACTTCTGAAGGTAGTGTGTATGTATACTAAGGACGTAAGGACGTAAGGACGTAAAGCCGTAAAGCCGTTCCGCCAAGAGGAGTGGGATGTTTCACTTCCGGTCTACTTGCTAAACTACCTTATGGAGTTACGTCTTTAGGGTCTGTAAAATCATGTTTTTAGATACCCTAAAGACGTAAAGACGTAAGGACGTAAAGACGTAAGGACGTAAGGACGTAAGGGCGTAAGAGCGTAAGGACGTAAAAGCCGTATGACGTAAGAGGTGAAGCTGAAGAACATAAGGACGTTTAAAGCCGTAAAGCGTTCCGCTAAGAGGAGTGTGATGTGTCACTTCCGGTCTATCTGCTACACCACCTTACGGAGTTGTCTTGACGCGTGGCCTGCAGGGTGGTCGTAGGAGCCAACCTGAGAGCATAGAGACAAGTGAGAGAGGGTGAAACAGTGGATCCCTTACGAGAGCGAAGACCTCTCCGAGAGCACAAGAGCAGTCGGCGAGGGTTTTGGGGACCCGTGAAACCCTCAACGATAGCACAAGAGCAGTCACAGATTAAGCCCCCGAGAGTGGTGTGGTGCTGAACAGTGGTGCGGCGCCTGGGCTCAATAGATACAGCTGAGGAGGGCAGAAGCGGCCACCAAGAGCAATAAAGGAGGATAAAAATGCCTCAATAACCTACGTGAAGTATGGAAACACCCATGGAGAGGAACAGAGGAGGGTAAAACGTCTCATGAAAGACCGTGAAGACGGGAAATACCCACCAAGAGCAGCAGATGAGGTTAATTTAAAAAACGCCCCCACCATGCTTTTTGGCAAAAACAGAAGGGGGGTGCTAAAAACAACCCAAACCTACGTACAGCGGGTAATGCTCACTCACACGAAGTGTGCGTGAGACGCAAGTGGCCAATGGCCACATGATGTAATGCAGCGTCTGAAAATACCCTAAAGGGGTAATGTACACACTTGATCTTTGACCATGTGCGTGCGTACGTGAATTCGGCACGTAGGTATACCTAAAAATACCCACCGAAAGAGGGTGACGTCGCTTCTGGCCAACAAAAATACCCCATGAACCTACGTGTGATGACCAAAATACCCTACCAAATGAGTTTGAAGGGTAATACCACCCGGAGGGTATTTCCTCCTCCCTGGTATTTATTACTTCTTCCGCCCACTTAGTTACTACAGCCAATGACAGACAACTGCGATTACTACAGCCTCTGACGCACGCGCTATTAACTTGGTAACTGAAGAAATTTGCGCGAGTTGATCCTGTCTGTTCGAAATGAGAATATAACTAGCGCTGATGCAGCCTTGTTGAAACTGCAAAAGTAAACTTAATAACAAATTTCGATAAAAATGCCGAAAATATTAGCTGCGCATTTTAAGAGAGAGTTAGACAAAAAAAACTAAATAAATAAAATAAATATGGCTATTTTTTTTTTTTTTTTGTGAGGAGAGGTATATAGTATATAGTATATATATATATATATTATATATATATATATATATATACTATATATATATATATATATATATTATATATAAATATATATATATATATATATTTATTGTACAGTTCACTTTTTATAAATTCTCTAAAATATAATACGATTTATTTATATATATATCTATATATATATAATATATAATAATATATATAATAATATATATTATATATATATATATATATATATATATATATATATTATTATATATAAATATATATATATAGCCGTAATTATTATTTGTAAAGCTGTACTTACACCGCAATGTGCGGGCCTCGAGCCGACGGGGACCAGTGAGGACGTTTCCATACCCGTAGTGGAGGGCGAGCAAACCCACGCGACACCCAAATACCAAAGAGCGGGGTTCCGGAGACCCTCCCGAAGGGCAGGGAAAATATCCTACCCCTCTAGTTCCCCGAAGCCGAAACCCCGACTCCTGCCATGGTGCGGTTATCACCCTTGAGTATTATTTAGTAAAAAAAAACAACATATATAGAAAGTCTATTTATGTTTAACGAGTAACGATATAAAAGTACTTAAATAGGCTTTCTCCTATAATTACTATTAATTATTAACAATAATTTTTTTTTTTATTCTTACATTACAAAACTAAATATTACAGGATTCCAAAAATGTATTCCTTTGCGCTGTAGCTATTGTCAGTTTTTGAGCATTAATTTTTTTTTTTCACATTTTCGCACTAAAATTTTGACCAGGATTCAACAACAATGATCCTTCCAGTAGCTATTGTAGTTTTTGAGATATGGATTTTTTTTTTTAAACTGGATTTCACATATATATATATATATATATATTATATCATCATAAATATATATTATATATATATATATATATATATATATATATATATAATATATATATATATATATATATATATAATATATATATATATATAATATATATATATATAAGATATACTATAATATATAGATATATAATATATATTATATATATATATATATATATATATATTATATATAATATATCATATATATATATATATATATATATATATATATAATATATAGTATATATATATATATATATATATATACTATATATATATATATATATATATATAAAGCGTATTTAGATTACGTATTGTACTATGGATTAGAATTTAAAGTAAATGTCTTCTAATTTACCATCTTCCATTTTTCCAATTGTATTTAATCTTCCTCTCTTTAAAGGCCACGTCTGTGCTCACTGAGAGATTTGGTTAGGCCTTGGTTTGGCTGGGTTTTTATACATTTTATTTCTGCCACTCCTTGAAAAGGCCCAGCCGTGAATGGTGAGTAACCTTGCTAAAAAAATTGGACCTGTTTTAAACCACATCCCTCAAAATAATTTAGTATTGGAAGTGCGTAATTGATTTTTTTTTTAAGGTAAAAAAATTTGTTACCATAAAAAGAACTTACTCTTTTTATTTTTTGAGCTTCAAATTGATTTATTTTCAAATTCTTTTATTTTAATTTTTTGGTTTATTTCGACGTAAATATTTATTATTTGTGTCCACAATAAGTGTTTTATATATATATACTATAATATATATATATTATATATATATATATAATATATTATTATATATATATATATATATTATTATATTATATATATATATATATATATATATATATATATTATATATATATATATATATATTATATAATATATATATATATAATATAATATATATATAAATATATATATTATATATTATCATATATATATATATATATATATTATATTATACTATATATATATATAATATATATATATATTATATATATTATTATATATATATTATTATTATATATATATAATATATAATATATATTATATGTTTGTTTTTTTTTCATGCTCACAGTATGTAACTAGGAACCGGCAGGTCCCTAAGTAAAACAAATTATATATTTGAATCAGCCGAAAATTCTAAGGATGGGATTTAACTTTTTTTTTTTTTTTTTTTTTTTTTTTTTTTTCTTATTTATCGAAAATATTTTAAAAATGATTCCCCACCATTTAGGGCTCGAGCCGACGGACAGAGGGGACTTTTATAACCCGGAGGGATGGTCGGATAACGCGACACCACAAGACCAAGAGCGGGTTCGGAGACCATCCGGAGGGGGATTAGTCCCCGTCGTCCACCGGGAGCCGAGAGACCCGACTCCTGCCATCTGCGGTTTACCCTATGATATTCCTTTAGTTAAAAAAAAAAGAATAATTTTACTTCCAAAAAAACCACTTAGGTATATTTAACTAAGAATACTATAGGTGTAAACCGCAAAAAGATGCAGGATCGGGGTCTCTCGCCTCCCGGTGACGACGGGGGGACTATCCCTCCGGATGGTGTCTCCGGAAACCCCCTCTTAGGTCTTTGGTGTCGCGGGCGTTCCTCCCGACCATCCCCTCCGCGGTAGAAAATCCCCCCCTGTCACCGTACGTCTCGAGCCCCAAATGGGGAAATAATTTAAAAATTATTTTCGTATGAAATAAAAAAATTTTAAATTCCCACCTGTAGAAATTTTCCGATGCTTCCAAATTATATTAATTTGTTTCACGTAGGAGTGCTGGTCCACTAGATTACAATTACTGTGAGCATTAAAAAAATCTGGATTCATGTTGAGTATCACGCTTCACCTTCATATACATATCATTGTATGAATTCAACACATTTCATAAATTGAATAGAAATGCTTAAAATCAATTGAAACTTTAATATTAAGCAACCTTCACACCTCTAAAAATATTAAAAAATAACCTTTATTTAATGTATAATACATAGAATGCTGGTTACTTTTATATTCAATATATATATATAATTTTAATGAATAAAGATAGCTTTTTAAAAAAAAAAAAAAAAAAAAAAAAAAAAAAAAAAAAAAAACTGCAATTTCTGAACATAAAACGTACTAAAATGTTGCTAGAAACATGCATAAATCGTTCAGCATTTCTCCGTCACGTTGATTTTTTTTTTTTTCTTTTCAATATAATTGCCAGTATATGATACTAACAATGAATTTAAGTGTGACGACAGGCTTCCAAAAATATAAGACCTGTTTTGTTTGTATGACTCCGTAGTTTTTTTTTTTTTTTTTTTTTTTTTTTTTTTTTTAAATATATTGCTAATAATATAGACTAAAATGAATTTAAGTTACGTAACGGACAGATTCATTAGTTCGAAATATTTTAAGAATAATTAGTATAACAATTATCATTATAGCATATTTTTTTTAAAATGAAATATTTTTAATAATGAAAGTATTCCTTTATATATATATTATATTATATATATATATATATTTATATATATATTATATATATAAATATATATATATAATATATATATATATGTATTTATAATATATTATAATATATATATATAATACTAATTTATATATATATATATATATAATATTCATATATATGTTTTATGTTACAATCCTTATATGATTTAAAACTAACGAATACCCTAGAGTAGATCGCATTAGATATCAGCAGTTGTTGGTTTTTTTAGGGTCTCTGGCACTCTAGTGGACGACGGGGGGACTCATCCCCCTCTGTCCCATCGCTCGACCCCCTAATGGAAATATATGCCTTCCTTGAACCTTAACCTCAACTTACTCGCTAGCATAGTTAATTGACTAAATAAAGTTGCTTAAAAAACTGAATAGGATTATATTTATTAATTATTATTATTATATAATGATCTATTAGATTATTATTATTATTATTATTGAATTATTATTATTATTATTATTATTATTATTTATTATTATATATTATAATAATTATAATTATGGCCAAATTTGTAGAAACTTACTGTGACTTACCGAGTACCTAACTTAACATTAACCTAACCTAACCTAACTAACCTAACCTAACCTAACCTAACTAACCTAACCTAACTTAACCTAAATAATTTTACATCTAATTATACCAGTTTGATCAGGAAACTTAGGAGGTTCAGGTTGTACGCTAGTCTTGTGAGGTGGTTGACTATATCCTCACTAGTCACAGTACAGTTTCTACAAATTATTATTATTATTATTATTATTATTATTAATATTATTATTATTATTATATTATTATTATTATTATTATTATTATTATTATTTTATTGATTCATTATATATTATTATATATTATTATATTATTTATAATTATTATGTACTAAATATTGGAATTAATAAAATTCATGTTTAAAAAAATTTTCCTTTAACAAAGTTAGTGAAGCAAAATAATGTGTAAAAGAAATGCCTTTCTTACAAAACGAATTCTATCGCATAATCAAAGCCGTACCACATATTTAGCCTAGGTTGTATAAAAGTGAATTGAAAAGGTGTCAGAAATTTAGTAAAACGTACGTATCTAGGATTTGTCAATTCTTCTTTTTTGTGTGTTTTATTTACAGAAAAAAAAGTAAAAACTAAAATTTCTCAAAATAATTAGTCCTTTAACTTTAACTTTCGTTGTGTGATTTACAAAAAAAAGTAATTATAACTTTCATGATTTCAAAACTAAGAGCGTTTTTAATTTGGCAAGTTTTTCTTCCCAAATAGAAGAACGTTCTTGAAGTTCATTTCGATGAAAAATTCAAATGAACATTCTTCAGTTTTGAGATTGTTTACATTTCAGCACGACCTCGAAGCAGTATAAAAAAAAAAAAAAAAAAAAAATAGCGCTTTTTAAAATTTTTAGTGTTAATAGTGGATATATATATATATATATATATATATATATTATATATATAAATATATATATATATTATATAATATTATATATATATATATAATATATATATATATATTAATATATATCATATATATAATATTATAGATATAAAAAACCAGTTTTTAACATGATCCCTATCGAGGAGGACGTCAAACAAGATAATAATAAAATTATCTCTATTTTGTTAATTTATTTATAATATATTTCACCATTCTTGGAAATAACATAATTAAATACATATTTCGAAGATAAAATAGTGGTTCGAAAACTTGAAAACATTAAAAAAAACATTTTTTTTACGATTTCATGTGACGTCACAAGTCAAGAATAAATACTCAAGAATGAAAAGAACCAAAAAGAGCAATCTTACGGATGGAAGAAAAATTTCCAATTTCGCTAGAAAATTGTCTTCCATTGGAAGAAATGATGACAAATCAAATGGAAAGGAAGAATTTCTTTCAGTTTTGAAAGAATTCTTGCCAAATCAAAAACCGCCTTAACTAATTAGAACAAAAAGTTCAATCTTTTACGCTATGAGCGTTGGGTCCACTTGTGTTCCGATTTACTAGAGTTTCTAAATAAATCGGCCTTAAGCTTAACTGAAGCTAATAATCAACAGATCCAAAATCGACACTCTATATATAATATATATATATATATACCTATATATATACTATTATACTATATATAATATATATATAATATATTATATATATAATATATTATATATATATATATAATATATATATATATTATATATAATATATATTATAGATAGTATATAATATATATAATATATATAAGCTTATTTATTTTCATTATGCCTTCAGTGAAGCACAAAAAAACAAAAATATTTCTTTTACATTTCTTAAATATTATTGCAAATTCAGAATCTTAAAATGCATTTATTATCACAGTTCACCAACTTACATACATAAATATTGAGGATTGTTTAAAACAGGTCCTATATTGAATTATGAAGTATCTAATATCGGAAACCGAAATAAACGCGGCATATTTACCGAAACATCAATAAGGAAATGCTCTAGGGTGTTAGTGTATCGAGAACAAAGAATTATAGTTTATTCAAAGAGTTGAAAACATAAAATTACGGAGAAGATCTTCTC
>JABUQX010101159.1:20000-26862 GCA_015478945.1 Trachelipus rathkii | reverse complement strand
TATCATTTATTATTATTACTATTATTACACATTACTTATTATTACTATTATTTATTATTATTTATTATTATTATTATTTAATTTATATATATATATAAAAAGATATATATATATACATATGAGGAGGAGAAAGAGAGAGCAGGAGGAGGAGAGAGAGAGAGAGAGAGAGAGAAAGAATGGAATAATGGAAAGGAAGGAAGAAGGGATGGATATATATTATACATATATATATATACATATATATATATATATATATATATATATATTATATTATTATTATATACATATACATATATATATATCTATATATAGATATTTTATATATATATATATATATATATATATATATATATATATATATATATATATATATATATATATATATATATATATATATATATATATATATATATATAAATAGATAAATAAAGTTTAAATAAATATATATATATATATATATATATATATATATATATATATATATATATATATATATATATATATATATATATATATATATATATATATATATATATATATATAGAATATATATATATATATATATATATATATATATATATATATAGAGAGAGCAGGTGGTGACTCATCCACCAACTTAACAATAGCAATGGTCAGCAGGAATGGAAGAATTGAACATTAAAAAAATTATTATTGAAGATGTTAATTAAAATACATCAATAATTATTTGAAATATTTTATTAATATATTATTATTTAGTATATTAATACTTCATACGTCAATATCTTATTAAATATTTTTTATATATAAAAAATTTTTTTTCATTATTGAAACAAAAATTTTCCATTTAAAATTTTCAGTCCAAACTCACATTGCCTCCCAGATGAGTGCCCCAACTGTGCCGCGACACTGTGCCTTATCTAAGCTGATGCTTTGGGATGTAAATATGGTCTCTACAATTGACCTCTAGCTTCAGGTTGCTGTTCAGTTTGCTTCTGTTGTAAATATATATTTGAATTAGTTTTGATGAATCATTATATATATATATATACATATATATATATATATATATATATATATATATATATATATATATATATATATATATATATATATATATATATATATATATATATATATATATATATATATATATATGGTGAAGGTATAGAATAAACGAAAAAATCACCGCGAGCCGAGAAAACTTGTACGACAATTTGTTTACAAAAAAATATGGCACCAAATTATAAACATTACTTATATATATATATATATATATATATATATATATATATATATATATATATATATATATATATATATATATATATATATATATATATATATATATATATATTAAAGTAAACTCAATAGTACTTTTTTTTGTAAACCACTTTTAGGTTATTAGGTTAGGTTAGGTTAGGCTTAGGTTAGGTTAGGTTAGGCTAGAGCAGTCAGGCTAGGCTAGGTTAGGCTTAGGCTAGGTTAGGCTAGGGCATTAGGTCATTTTTCGAATTAATAATTCTATCACACAAATTTTACTAAAATTATACCAATCTATAAAAGAAATGATTAATTTGAACCAAATTGCTTTGCTCATAATCGGCTAATGTAACTTTCCCATTGATTGGCTCATAAAATTTCTTTAAAAGTGAATTAAAAAGTACACCCTTCCCTTCATGGGTAAGGTCAACAAAACACACACTAACGTCACATTTAACTGAATTCACTCTGAGTTCCAAGCAGAACGCTGCCAAACGTAAGAGATAAACAATGTAATTTAATTTATTAATTATTAATTTTAATAAAATTTTTATTAATTGAAAAGACGATTTTTATATTTAATACATATTTATCTACATTTTTCTTTAAATAAACTTTTCTTAAAAGTATCTTAGTGTCGGTGGTCATGTTGACCTTAAATTTTCCAATATATATATATATATATATATATATATATATATATATATATATAGAGAGAGAGGAGATATATATATATATATATATATATATATATATATATATATATAGAGAGATATATATATATATATATATATATATATATATATATTCAGATAGAATGATGCTAATTTTTAGGGTGAAGGCCTGTTAATTTACATTAGCCTTTTTTTTTTAGGTTATCGGTAGCCTATCTATGCTTTTACCTCTCCCAATAGGGTAGTATGGTCTGGTTAGTTCTGAATAGGTTTGGTTTGGTCTGTTAAAGCTGATAGGCCCGTGTTAGTCTCTGATGAAATTGGATAGATTTGTTATATCTTGTTGGAGCTTATCACAGTTCCGATAAGCCTAGATAGATCTTATAAGTTCTGATTTAGTCTGTTATTTCTATATTTTCTTTCCACCTGTCCTTAATTTTTACCACCAGTTTGAATAAGATTTTTCTCTTTGACTTTTATTCTACGTTTGATCCTTCACTGCAAAAGTGTCCCAATGAATCGTTGAACAAATGACAAAAATACTGCAAAACTTTCAATTATTTTCCTCCTGTGAAATTCTTTTCAATTATCTTTAAACATAAAAGAATATTTTTTTCCCTTCCCTTTTTAAAAAAAATGTGACACTAACTAATTTTAGGCTAAAAGCAAATATGACCTTAAAATCTTTATATTAGCTCTAGTTTTTGAATTGTAATTTGTATGCATAGATGTGTTAGATATAAACTTTAACTAAGCTATCTCTGTATTTTTGAAATGAGGTGCAGGAAGAATTATTTATAGTTTGCAAAAATAATAATAAACATCTTAAAATACAAATGGTTGGTAAAACTACACTTTTTGAAAATTATAGTGACTATCTCAGTTGGATGATGGCCTCTTTTTCGCTTGCTGCTTGTACCAAATGTCACCCTGAATGTCTCTCAGGGTTCACTATTAGCCTGCAAGCATAGATATATTCCATTTACCCTTGTATTTCCTTGTCTCCCACCTCTATCTATGCGATTGAAATACGTCCTCCATAAGTTCATCGCTTATTGCACTATTGCTGTAGTTGTCCAGGAAAAATCCAGAATTGAATTGAGAGAAAGTGAATTTTGAGCGTGACATGTTGCAAACCAAGCTTATGAAACTTATTTAAAAGGTTGTTCACAACCTTATGAACAACGATTTCAAATGCTTCCCAAGCTGCTTTCTCACTGGCACTGAGGATTTGCCTGAAGTTTTCGTCTTTCAGAAGATTCCTTCCTTAATTTTGTTGTCACTCAGCAGTGGAAATTCTCTTCAGGTACTTAAACATCTCTCAAACTTTATTTCTTCCTTTCTCACAAAATTCTTCATTAGCCCAAGATGTGTAAAGGAGGTAGAATTTTTTACACCAACTAGAGTGTCTATGTAGTACTTTTTAATCCCAGAGCACAGACTCGTCGCAGGCCAGGTTTTTTTATTGTAATACAAAGACTTTGAACGACTATTCCATACGGAAAGTAAACTACAGTACTTGTATTCCTGATTGCATGTACCCAGTAGTATCTTTTGACTTTTACCATACCATTATTGATTCCAGAAGCATTTTAATTTCCAAATGATTCCTTCATATATACAGCATGATCACCAGGAATAAAAAGAAAGTGAATTACTATTGTGCAGCAAAACAGCATTTAAACTCACCTTGAGGAGTCTATATAAAGAGCTTCCGTAGTCTTTAAGCACTAAGTTTAAAGAGAGGCCATCAAACCGTTCATTTCACAAACAAAATACGAGGTTATTCATTTGAAGCATGATATCAAATTTTTTCTCTACTTCTAGACACAGTAATTTTCACGTCAAGTTGGATAAGATTTCACTGTTGAAGCTCTTAATCCTCTAGGAAGTTCTGCTTTTATCCTTTCATGCTTAATTCGCACCCTTGAGTAAGTTTGTGTGGCTCACTTGGGTCAGCTTGTGGAAAATCAGGATCCCACGATATTGAAGGTCCTGGTATTTACTCCCTTGTACTTTCCTCATCAGCATCAACCCAGGTTGGCCTCTTGAGGTTGAGGAAACTAAGAATTACATCCATGTGGGAACTGGCCGGATAGTGATGCAATGTTTGAAATTTCACCATATGCTTTCTTTTTTTCTCGCATATCATACTGTAAGTGGTGGAATAAAAAAAATAGCGCAATTTTGTATGATTTTCAGGCTTCCAACAGCGGGAAGGCATAACGCGCATAATATATATATATATATATACATACATATACATATATTATACATACATACATACATATTATGTTATTATATACATATATACATACATACATTTCCATTAAAAGCATATATTGACACTTGTTCCCAACAAACCTATGAGCATATATTATTATTACATATACACATATATATATATATATACATATACATATATACATATACTTTCACATTACAGATGTATATGATATTACGCAAATATACATACATACATACATATTAATATTATTATATATATACATACATATACATATATTAAACACAGCATATATACATATATATATATGAAGAAGATATCCTGCGGTTAGTGACAGAAGTTAATATACTATACATACAGGTATATACAAATATATATCTCCATCGTTATCCATAAACCAACCTATATATTATATATATATATATGAGCATATATATATATATATATATATATATATACATGTGGATATAGATATTATATATATATATATATATATATATATATATATATATATATATATATATATATATATATATATATATAATATATATATATATATATATATATATATATATATATATATATATATATATATATATATATATATATGGATATCAAACAACCAACCATCATTAATTAAATAAATAATTAAAGAGAAGTAACAAATGCACATTTATGCTGGCGTGTCAGAGTTGCCGACCTTGCTTGACAAAAAAATCCCCAGTGTAGTCAGGTTATGCAACCCTATCATCCAAAAATTTGTAAAAATTCTCTTACGTCATTATAAAAGTCTGCATCTTTAAAACTAGTTAATTTTGCATTTTAAAGGTCATATTCGTTTATTCCAGACTACAATGAGGATTAGGTATTTTCATGTTTGAATCATTTTTTGTGTTCCAATGGTTATTTTTAATATAAAAAATAAAGTGGTGAAGCTATTTTCTTATCAAATCGTATGTCTTTTTTTTTGCGATAAAAATTTTGCTGGGACAAAATTTTCAATTATCCCAACAAATAGTTGGGACAATTTTCAAAGTATCTAATTTGAATATTTCCTAACAGGGTCCCGGAGACAGCTGCGGAGGATTTAGACCGCTTCCAATTGTTGATTGTGGCACTGGTTTGCAATGTTATATTGAAAATGTTACAACCCTCCCAGACGCAACGGGCGTATGTGTGCCAATTGATTAAATTAAAAAAAAAAAAAAATTAAGTAAAATGTTTTTTATTACAATAATTTAAATCAAATTAAATCAAATGTTTTTTTTTGTAATATATTTGAATTCATTAAATCAAATATTATTTTTATTAATAAATTTAATGCGATTTATTATAAAGAATATTATTCTTTGAATTATTATTATTTTTGTTGTTTATGAGATATTTATCAAGGCTCTTCATTAATTAATATATCAAAATATAAATTATAATTTTAATATATATATATATATATATATATATATATATATATATATATATATATATATATATATATATATATAAAAAAGAGAGATATATATATATATATATATATATATATATATATATATATATATATATATATATATATATATATATATATATATATATATATATATATATATATATATATATATATGGAAGAGAGTGGAGAAAGAGGAGTGGAGAGAGAGAGAGAGAGATAACGAATGTGACAAAAAAAAAAAATAAAAAAAACAACTTTGGAATAAAATACTTTATAATTACGGTACTATATAATAATAAATGGTTTGGTGTTTTGAGGTGTCTTCAAAATTTCCATATGACACCTAGTTGATAATTCTGTATAGTGTATAGGGTCGTTTTATCCGCTCTTGTATGAATTATTCATCACATACTTGGGGTTGCTCCACTTACATAGTCCTTCTTATAAGGGTGGAGTCTAGGTCCTTTCGATTTATCATTACTCCTACTCCCATCGATTATCTCTAATCTCTTCCTGCAGTCGAATGGTTTTCTGTACTGCTCTCGTTTTACTATTGCTAGTTAAACAGACACTTCTTCTGAGCTCTCTAATCGCATACCCCCCCTTCCCCTTCCTCCTTTGTGGGGAGTTTGTGAGATTTTTCAATCTACGCAGTCTCATTTCTATTCTGTCCAAATTTCTCACCCCAGATTCAAACGCCATGCTCATTCTTTGATTTATACTATTGGTAAAGCCATGAAGGTACATCATCCTTCTTTTTATTTTACCTACATCTTAAGCACCTTGAATTTTTACACTTCAAATGTCTACTGGGTATGCGACTCTTTTAAAATATGAATTTTTGTTATTAAACTCATGCACTGGTGGAATTCTTTATTTGTCCTGTGCTTTCCATAGAGAATAATAGAGAGTATATATAAGATATTAATATATATTAACTATATAATATAATATATATATATATATAATATATATATATACAATAAATAATAAATAAGTATACATATAAATATAATATATAATATAATATAGATAAGATACTACTAAATATAATAATATAATAAATATTATAATAATAAAATATATACACAGAGTAGGCAATTAAATTAACGCACGTAAATAAAAAAGTTAAAATCCAGTTAATAATAAACTCAGTAATATTAATTATTTCGTTAACTTTTAACGCTTCCGTTAATTTCGAAAAGGAGTAACGGACTATTAACGAGCTACATTTGTGAATTAACGTTATGAGTGAAA
>JABUQX010101159.1:5000-15000 GCA_015478945.1 Trachelipus rathkii | reverse complement strand
AACCCCGATTTGACAGTTGAAAGTTGATTTCAACCTAGCGGTCATTGGGTAACCCAGAAAAGTGACAATAAGGGGGGCGAAGACCCCTAAAACCTTAGTTATAGAGTCAGATAGTGCCTAAATTGCGAAAAATTTCAAATTAATCGAAAAAAAAAAATTCCGTACTTTCTCCGTGATTGCAGTGCTTAAAATACGTGATATTATGAGTCAGGAACAACAGGCTATAGAAATGGGGTCAACAAAAAAGAAATTAAGCCTTAAAACCAAGGCGAAACCCACTTCAAAAAGAGGGAAGAAAAAGACTCCATCCCCGCAACTCGCTCCACTCCCTCAACTCCTTGGAAAAGGCGGGAGAACATCTGGGTTTGCCTGTGAGAGCGACCAACCTCCAAACGAAAACAAACGCTTACCAACCCATCCAACTCTTGTTAAAGAGTACTTCGTCTCTGCATTACTTTCATTCGTACATCAAAATATACACAAGATTACACAGTGTACAAACATATGCACCCTCATCCAACTGTCGGATGAACTTCTCGAAAGTGCAGCTTAAGAAAAAGAAGAAAAAAAAACGAAGAACATGTGGCGGCAACACCACCTCCTCGCCACCGTCCTGAAAAATTTAGGTCCCGCAGTAAAAAGAAAAACAAAGCCACCTTTCATCCAAGAATCTACAACTTATCCCCCTTTCCCCCACCAAGTAGTGGAAAATACTTGAACTATTCAACGTAGAACAACATCTGTGAAAAATTAAAAATATCAATGAAAAATTTAAAAATTCTTTAAATTAGAAATCAAAAAATCACACTACTACTATTACTAATAATACTAATAGGATAATGAATATAATATGCTATGATAATATAATACTGATAATGATAGTAATAGATGATAATAATATAATAATAATAAGTAATATAAAAATAAAAGAAAAATAATAAAAACCAAAAACCAATGTGGTAAATATGCAGACATTGGAATTGTCAAGAAATGAAAAAATTGTGGACTTCCTGTTTAGAAAGCAATTGTGTCCTCAAGACCTACGTAAATCTCTGTGAATGGCATACGCATGCGCCATCTTGGTTTAAAAATAACTAAAAATTTCAGATAAAAATAATCAAGTTAAAAATATTAAAAATCCTAAAAATGGTTATATCAAAAATAAAGCCAAAATCGCAAAAACAAAATGAAAAACAAAGTCCAAAAATTGGTAGGTGGTTTTTCTATATATTTCTAAATATCATCAGTGTGCATAGGAGAAATTATCCATTTATTCTATATATGTATAAAATTTTATAGACAGCATGAAAAGATTTCATAGCAAAAATTTCTAATCGGCCACACAAACGCAAACCGTGAGTTCCCATTAACCGCTATCTAAAAATAAATATCGGCCAAACGGGCTCAAATATTATTTCGCAAAGATCAGAATAAATAAATAATAAAATTTAAAAGATAATTAATTTCCTAATTTAGTAATAAATTCAATTAAAAATTCATCAAAAATTGTTACAAAAAAAAAACGTAAAATATATAGACATAATTTTCTTTAAAAGATGACTGTACATTCTGGCGAAGATCGCGCGGCAAACTTTTGAATAGGCTGTTCCGCTATCCCAGCTGACGAGTGGGGAATGGCGGAATGAGTTTAGGAGAAGGTTAAACCGTAAATATCGGACGGCTGGGCGTTATAAAGCAATAAATAAAATACAAAAAAAAAAAAAAAAAAAAAAAAAAAAAGAGAGAGAGAGAAAAAAAAAAAAAATTTGGGGAGGAAAGGGAAAGAAGACAGCTCTGATTCCGGATAAAGAGTAGTCGAATTGCCACATCTCCAAGAATTTCAAAATCTTTTTTTATCTTACAACAACATAGAAAAATTAAATATCCTCTTTTCCATCAATAATTAAATTACCATCAAAAATAACTAGTATGTTGAATGATTATAATCTTATTAAAAATTAAAAAGTTTTTTTCGATGAACAATGTATTTGATGAAAATTAAAATGTAATTTATTTTTAAACGACTTTTCAAAACTTGAAAGTTCGAGGAATAAAAGCCATACGGTATGAACCCTTAGAACGCTAGAAAATGGAATTAAAATGGGTTACTAAAATATTTCTAAAAATATATTGTATTTTTATATAGAGGAAAATAAACATTTTTTTTAATATCATTTCCTAAATCAAATACATACAATAAGTTATTCTATATTTTAGAGAAAATTATATATATTTTTTCTGTCATAGATGATTAAAAATTTTATTAAAGAAAACATTTCTCAAAGCAATCGAGCTCTCAACGAGACTTGCTACAATTATACTCGATGTACATGTAACCGCTAGCGACGCGCCACATTAGCGAGGTTAAAATGCCGAATTTAACTGTTATATAGCGAAAGGCTTCTCTCGTAAAATTTATAAATGTATAATTCAGATTATGTCGCCTGATAATATTAAGACTCATTTTTTCCTTTTTTCAAACATCTTACTTTCGTAGTCTAAAATCTTTCTTTTAATGTTAAGATGATCAGAAAAATATTAAAAGTAGAAATATCCACAAAAAGAAAAGAATGCACCATCAGAGAGCAACACTCTCTCTATTTAAAAGGACAAACGTTCCTTCAAAACCCAACCAAAAGCTCCTCGGCTATCGCCATAGAACCCAACGCCATCTATCGGCCAACAACGACAACAACTCGTGTACCCTAAACATACGAACGCTCTGATTGGTCCTCCCACCAGCGAACTGACCAATCAGAGCAAAGCTTCCAAACGGTCTTCGAATGGAGCAATCAAAACAGAAATTGATAAATAATACATGGGAAGAAGACGGATAGGAATATCATTTTGAGGATTACAATTCAAAGAAAGACTTGCAGCTGTGAATTACTGAATCTTGAATGCATTTAAAGGTAAATCAAAGGTTAATACGAAGTTACCGGACAGGTTCCTTTAAAATTTTCAATTAAATAAATGATGGAAACATGAGGTTCGCCTTTGCGAGTATGACATTGAAGAGTAAATGCAAAACGAGAAACGGTGGGAACGACGAAAAAGGGTTGGAAGATTGAAAAAAAATACAGAAAAACCCAGTAAACTGCAGACGAAGCGTTACCTCGGTAATAAAAAAAGTCGCTATACGAAGTCTTATTTTCTATTGATGTTTTCTTTTCTCCTTTTTTCTAATTTAGTGCTCTCTGTCTTTTCCTCCTCTTTTCCTCCCATATGGTTAATTATTAATCAGAAGGCTTGGGTATAGAAAAAAACTGTGAAACTGTCACAAACACACGCGTCACGTGCGTTTGTGAGAACAGTTATTTTTCTTCCACCTCCGGGATTCACCAAAGTCTAAGCCGAAAATTACTAGGGAATCTTTGTAAGACAAAAGCATGCATTGTCATTAGAAGGTGTGCAACTGTAAGAGGCTAATTTGCCGGTCTCATGCATCCACCTTTAATCTCTGGTGAAGCCTCCATAATTGTATACCGTATTTATTATTTTAAACTCAAGTATTTCGCGCCTTTTCTTCCCAAAGAAAGAAAAAGCGAAAACAAAGAGCGAAGCTTGGTGGAAAGTGCCCAGCTTGGGACACCGCCAAGTTAACTCCTGATCAGTCTTAAGACAGCCCTCACATTATGAGGCGGTATCACTCTCGACCTCATACTCATAGGTCACTTAGAATAGGGATTCGTGCCATTTCTATTTGTTAGTCATATATGTGTGTTATTCATCATTATTGCTAACGTTGTCTTGTGCATTAGAATTACCTCCTTTACTTAATTGATCAAATCCATATTTGTCCTTGTCATATCACTATTGTCAAATAAAGCACTCTGTTGAAAGTACCTCTTAATTAACCCTCATTTGACAGTTTATTGCCAGCACCATTATAATATATATATATATATATATATTATTTATATTATATATATATATTAATATAATATTATATATATTATAATATATATTATATATTATATATATATATATATACTATTAATTAAGTGGAGAACTATGTAGGTATATATTTCTTCTATAGATCCCCACTTCAAACGGTAGTTGTTGAAGTTTCTTTTGATAGCCTTTCGTAATGACTCCTTTTATGTTGAAAGACCTAAAGATACAGCTACTAAGCTAGTTGTTTTCGCTGTTGAAGTCGTCTCTTCCACCTCTGTTGTTACCACTGGCGCTCGAAGGCTGAGATACCAATAATTTGACAGAGCGTTTAAAAATAAACGACTTGCTTAAGTGGATTGGGATATCTTATTAAAACATGTCTTTATAAAATAATACCTAAATATTGTCAACAAATGACACGAGCTGAAAGAGTTTAGATAAAAAACATACATATATTAATTTTGTGCATTGGCTCGAGTTTAAGGGCTTTTTCAAGCCAATCATATCTTTTATGTGAAAGTCAATCATTTGAATAATATGTGCTTACAATTCGAACCAAATACAAATTATCTTACATAATAAAATAAAATATTTATAATAAACATGATGTAAAATATTATATTACAATAGGAATTACAAAACAAGTCATATACATACAAATTTTGTATATAAATTACTAATTTAACCTGTTACAGTACAGTGTAAAAGTATTATCAAATAAAATAGGTTCTACATCGCATTTCATTTCATTACAAAAATGTTCTTAATCTATAAACCTAACTTATTTGAACATTTTGACTAAATCATTCAAACATCAGTATATAATATTATAAAACTATCTATTATGAGCACTGCACACATATATACTATATATACTATATATACTAATAATATATACTATATATATTATAATACATATATATATATATATAATATATATATATATATAGTATCATATATATATATATATATATATATATATATATATTCAGAGGTGGGCTATAAAAGAAATATACGCAATTATTCTATATAGACGATAAGAAAAATTTGCGGATTGCTATTGCCGATAATTTTTAAAAGTTGCGGAATTGCAGTTTACGGACTGCCTACAATCAGTCCGCAATTTTAAGTTCGCAATTCGCTAATTCGCAATTCCCAATTCCCCATTAGAGGACTACAAACCCTTAAGGTTCTTTATTTTTTATTTTTAATCCTTAAATTTAAAAAAAACAATGTTACAATTACTAAGCATGCATTAGTCTTAGATATGTACAAAATAATTTGGCAAATAGAAATAATTTCATTTAATTTGACATTTTGGATATATATATATTATATATATATATATATACTATATATATATATATATTATATAATATATAATATATATATATATATTATATTATTAATTATATATATATATATATATATAATATATATATATATATATATATATATACTATATCATACCCAATCATATATATATATTTGGATATTACAGCAGTTTATCTTTATAGACCAAATACAGAATGAGATCATGAAACAATCAGCCTACTATAAAAAAAGCGCTAAACCAACTGAAATGACAACTCAAATAATTACATCTTAAACAACGAAATTTCCAGTCTTGAAAAGGAGATCATTTGGAAGGAAGATCTCGCAAAGCGCGACTTTCCGACTCTTTAGATATATTAAATAGAATTTTAACATTTTTAATGTTTTACGTTAGTGAACGTTCTCGGTGACATCAATTGAATCAAGCCAATATAAGTCACCCGTTGATTGTATTAAATAAATAAAACTAATTGCTGATTGTTTATTAATTAATACTGGGTTAATATACAATATTATATAGACTTATATATTATAGTTTGTATGAAAACTTCTTTTATCCTTGTAGGGGTAAATATTATTATATATAATATATACTTATATATATATATATATATATATATTAGAGGTTATAACTAAAGAATTGTTGCAAAATTTTTGAGCTCCTATTGTCGCAATGATGAACTTTGTGGACCTGATTCACTAAAACATATTCATTGACAGATGGCTCCTAAAAAAACATTCCCTTACCAACCGTTTCAGTATCAGTGTGTGTCACAAGATATGCTATGTACGGTGCTGCCAGCCTGTAGCAAGTAAAAAGTAGATCCTTATAATATCGCTCATGATTATTTAAAATCAAGTGAAACGATTAAGAAAAATGCGGAATCGTGGACGCAGAATGTAACTATTGATGCAACAAAAAGACGAGATATAGCTATAATTGAAACACTTAGTTCTTTTACTCGACTTTCGCGAAAGAAAGACATTATTGGTCGCTATCATACACTTCTGGAAACAGCGAAAGATAAGAAAGAAAGAATGGCTATGATAACTGGTGAGCTTACTGTTCTCTGGGAAAAATTTACATTTCCAATTTTAGAAAACCGAACAATTATGTCAAAAGTAGTTAAATTGATTAAAAAGAACGATAAAAGTAGAAAGAGGAAAAAAGATTCATTTCAAGTTGAAATAGAAAATATATTTGACATAAAGAAAATAGACGGAAATTGGCTGTGCCAAGAAGATAAAGAACTATACAAGTTACAAGTTAAATCACAAGGTAAAATTGGATATGTAACAAGCACAGTTCCTCCACATTCGTCCATCCATCCCTCTAAGCGAGTGCAAAATTCGGCTTCACAATCTAAACCAAACGCTGTCTTTGCCATTGATGTAGACGACGCATCATCAGCAGAAGTAAGTTTTGATATCTTTTCTGACACAGCATTTGTATCAGAAGAAAATGAAAATGACGAAAGAAAACGTGTCGAACGTTTTTCAACATCACATGCAGCTAAGTTGGTGACAAAAAATCTCTTTCAAGCAATAAAGCTGCTGCTACAGAATGTCTAGAAATATAAGGAATTAATGGGTTTAGTTTTAATAAAGAATGGATTAAAGCGATTAGACACATTCGGTGTTCAACAAACTTTTCAAACAAACTTAAAACGAATAGTCAAATATCGCAGGTGTGAATGGGCCACTTTTGACAAATGTTCGTTATTCTGGCTTGTTTTGTAATACATGAAATGTTTTCCATCTCTTGTCTGTAAAATGCCACATCAAAGGTTGATTCATTTCAAAAGTTTCGCTGAAATGTTCGGCGAACACCTCGTGTGTGTGTGTGTGTAGAAACCTTTAAGTTATGTCTTATTGATATTAGTTATGAAGCAACCACAGTAACTGTGAAAATGACTAAAGGAATACGAATTGCTGGAACTGTTAAAACATTCCAGAAAGTATAGAAAGCTCCAAGACCGCAGAGAGGAAACAATTTTTGGTATTTCGGTGCTGCGACGTTTTCCAACAGCTTATGAAGACCATGTAAATACTTTTAAATATATTCTTGTAGTTCTATTGATATTGATTTTTAAGGCCTTCTACATATATATATATTACTATATATATATATATAATATATTTATATTTATATATATAATATGTAGTTTTATATATATTATATTTTTAAACTTTTTAATATATATATATATATATATATATATAATATATATATATATAATATATATATTGAGTCAGTGTACAGGACCCACAAGGCTCACAAAGCGGCCACACTGAGTTGAAAAAAATCAACATCATGGGCGGGTCCTGGAGCATACATATTTCAAACGTCAAAATAAGATTTGAATAGAGAGAAATGAAAATTCAGTCAATTAAAAATAAAACAAAAACTAAACAAAAGTCAGTACTTGCATTTATAAAGTCCTAGTACTTACGTAACCAAAATCAATATTATAAAGAAATATTCACTTTCTGTAGAACAAGAAAAATAAGACGTTAACTACTACAAGTGGGAAGATTCGGATAGATATGGGATTAATTCTTTTGGAAGGTTGTTAGTGGATCGTAAAGTAGGAAAAATGTACTGGCGGGCGAATAGAGTCCAAGTGGGAACAATCAATATGAAGATTATGAGCGAAAACAGATGGCGGGGTATGACTTCGACAAAATTTGCAAATGGGAAGGGGGTTCCGTAACACATATAGTGACTGTGAGTGGTATTGGTGTGGCGCCAATACGGCAGGCGTGCAATATCACCTCGTGTAAGCGTTTTCGTCAGGTGGGAGGAAGACACTCCCGCATGATCGGCTAACCATATTTCTAAACGTTATCGCTCCTCTCTGATTCATTCGTCAGCGCTCTTGCCATAAGATTCAAACCGTGTCGGAGAGCAGAGATAGTAATCGGTTGATAGGAGGTAGCGCCTTGTCGAATGGCATCCGAGGAGTACCTGGAACAACTCCGAAATGAGGAGGTGGCCATTTTGGTCTCTCTGTCAGAGATTTCATTGCCAGTTACCTACTGAGGAAGGGTCCACATAAAATAATTGTTTTCTTGCGGGATGGAGCAGACCGCAAGGAAATTGCTGCACCAGCAGATACCATTGTGTGTTTAGAATAAGGGTTTAAGCGCTTATAGCGCGCTGAGCGAATCTGAATAAATGACATAAGATGATCTTGGTTAAGGATTAGAATTCGAGGAAGGGCAATCCATTATAGCCATTATTTCTGCTGTGAAAATTGAAAGCAGTAGGGGGAGAAGGTATGGGAAAGGTTGCGATCAGGAAGGACAGCAGATGCGCCCACACTTCCGGTTTTAAGAGCATCAGTACAATACTGGAAGTAACTTCAATCACTGAAGCTGTGGAATAGACAGGAATGATCCTTAACAGGCAGCGAATGCTTGATTAGAGAGAGACGCAGAGCCAAGCAAATAGGTGGAGCGGGGACTAACAAGGTGTGTTCCTCATCGTATGAGAAGGCAGCACCTGCCTGGTCAAAGGTGATATGAAGGAAATTAAGGATTTGTGAACCGGTGTTCCACAACATGGCACAGTAATTAGGAAATTCTGAGGCACCTCCTGCAGATCCGGTGTCAGGGAAGACGTTGGGGTTTGAAAACAGAAGATACTTGTACACTGATGTATTCTCTTCGAGAGAGAGTCGGCATCCACATTGCTTAACGTTCAAGGCTTACGGGGGACGATCGTAAGGCACCAGTGGAGATAGGATCGCCCTTCGTTTTGAGATGGGATCCAACAGACTGCATAGAGTAGCGGAGGGGCCTGATCATATACTACACAGCATGTCAGCTTCGATCAGAAACTAGGGCGATACATATAGACGATAAAAGGGACTTGCGATTCAGCACCCCAAGATTTTGAGGCGAGATGACGTAACAGGTCAAGGGCGCGATGGCAAGTTGTTTTAGGTGTTTAATATTCGGTGCAATATGGTTAAGTGTCATCTAGGATGAGACCAAGAAATTTGACTGTAAAGTTGACAGAATGGCGCGAACCTGATAGCTTAGCGTTCGCTGGAAAGAAGGTGGCAAGTTCTTCGAATGCTTTTTTCTGAAAAGCATGCTAGAGGTTTGTGGAGAGAAAAAAATGGAAGCCATTGACTGGGAGCAATACCCCATTAGTGAATATTCTCATGGCTAGTTGCGAAGTGCCGTTCGAGAATTGGGCAGCAGGCTAAATATATAACATAGAGAGGAAAAATGACCGTCGCCTGGGATAGAGATAACCAATGACTTAAATCGAGAGCAAATAGAGTAATATATATATGATATATATAGTCATATATATATTATATATTAATTATATATAATATATATAATATATATATAAATATATATATATACTATATATATATATATATATAATATATATATATATATATTATATATATATATAATATTATATATATATATATATATATATATATATATATATTACTATATATATTATATATATATATGCATTCGACGTTATCGAGTAGAAGACGCGGTAAAACCAGAAGGGAAGCGAAAAAGAGAAACATCAGAGGGAAGACTGGAGAAGAATGAGAAAGATCTTGGAGTGTTATTGGAAAGTACAAAGAAAATTCTGAGAAGGCAGCAACATTTTGCTTTGAGAATTGTGTTAATTCAGAAAGAGAAGCTTTATTTAAGTTTCAAGTTTTGGTTTGAATAACTCAGAATAATATGTTTTGAATAATTCAGAAATTTCAAAATTTTTTAAATTTAG
>JABUQX010101159.1:0-2500 GCA_015478945.1 Trachelipus rathkii | reverse complement strand
AAAAACAAAAAAAAAAAAAAAAAAAAAAAAAAAAAAAAAAACTCAAAACTACAAAGCTACAGCGAAAAGGAATACATTTTTGGAATCCTGGTTTAAATTTTAGATAGGGAAATGTAAAAAAAATAAAAAAATTTATGTTTAATAATTTAGTAATATGATTAGAGAGCTATTTAGAGACCTTGTATTGGTTACTCGTTAAAATAAATAGGACTTTCTATTAAATTTTGCATTATCTTTTTTTTTTTACTAAAGAATACCCCAAGGTATACCGCACCCGAATGGCAGGAGTCGGGGTCCTCGCCTTCCCGCGGGAACTACGGAGGTAGGACTAATTCCCCCACTCCGGGAGGGTCTCCGGAATCCCCGCTCTTTGGTCATTTGGATGTCGCGGGGTTCCTCCGCCCCTCCCCTACGGGGATGGAAAACGTCCCCCCTGTGTTCCCGTCGGCTCGACCCCTACAGTGCCGTTGTAAATACCTTTACCGAAACTATAAGGTTTATTTACTATTATATATATATATATAATATATATACTATATTATATATATACGATAATATTATAGTATGTATATCTATCATTATATATATAGATTATTAATAATATATATATATCATATATATACATATATATATATATATATATTTATATAGTAATACTATATTATATATATTATTTCCCCTGCTCCTAAAAAAAATGGCCAAAATATCTTATTTATATTTTATTTTATTATTTTTTTTTACATTTTCCTAACTAAAATTTTAAAAAGGATACCAAAAATGTATTCCTCTTTCCATTGTAGCTATCGTAGTTTTGAGATATAAAAAAAAAAAAAAAAATTTATTTTTTTTTCTTTTCTTGGTTTTTTTTTTTTCTTTTCTACATTTTCGCACCTAAAATGGACCAGCATTCCAGCAATGGATTCCTATTCACCTGTACTATTGTAGTTTTGAGATAGTTATTGAAAAAATTGATATTTTGCTGAGTTATAAATACACTATATGCCACTATTATATATAATATATATTATATACTATATATATAATAATATAATATATATAATATTTTATATATATTATATATATATTATTATATATATATCAATATAGTATATATATATATAGATATATTATATATATATATATATATATAATTATAATATATAATATATATAATATATTAAACATCAATAATAGACATAATTATATACTTGCAGATTAGAACGCCTTTAACAACTTAAATAAATCAATATAATAATAATTAATAATAATAAGTAATACATAAAATAAAATAATAATAATAAGAATCATAATAATAATCCATAATAAGAATAATAATAATAATAATACATAATCAATAATAATAATAATAATAATCAATTATAATATTTAAGACACTAAATGATTAATAATAATATAATAATGATCAAGTAATAATAAAATAATAAATAATATTAATAATAATTAATAATAAATAATAATAATAATAATATAATAATAATCAATTAATAATAATAATGAATAATAATATTAATAATAATAATGAATAATATATAATCGCAATAGTTAATATATCAGATAATAAACTAATATAATAATAAAATTAAATAATAATAATAAAAATAATAAAATTAATAATTAATAATCAAATAAATAATAATAATCAATAAATAATTAATAATAATAATACTAAATAATAATAATAATAATATAATAATTAATCTTACACATAATAATAATAATACATACATAATAACATACAATAATATAATAAACTCTAATCAATAATTAATCAATACATATAATAATAATAATAATAAATAATAATTATATAGAATATAATAATATAATAATAATAATAAAACTAATTAATATAAATAATAAATTAATAATAATAATAATTAATAATAATAATAATATAATAATAATAATAATATAATATTAATAAATAATAATAATAATATAATTAATGAAATAATATAATTAATGAATAATAAATATAAATAATAATAAATAGATAATAATAATAATAATAATAATCATAATCATATTATTATAATAATAATAATCACAAGAATCAAAAATCAAAAATACTTTATTCTGCTCTAAAATAATACATAGGTTATGCGTTACATAATCAAGATTCAATACCATAGCGAATATATAGATAGGACACGGGCCTACTAGGGGACGTTTTCGTCCATTGAGAAAAATAATAGAATAATAATAAATAATAATAATAAATGATAATAATATAATATAATAATAATATTAATAATAATAATAATAATAAGAATAATAATAATAATATTAATAATAATAATAAAATAACTAATACTTAACGAAAATACAGCCTTAAGGACGATTAAACATGATTCACATATATAACATTATCATATAAATAAGTACCAAAATATAATATTTAATAATATATAATAATAATAATAATAATAATAATAATAATAATAATAATAATAATAATAATGTAATAATAATAATAATA
>JABUQX010101158.1:0-17544 GCA_015478945.1 Trachelipus rathkii | reverse complement strand
GGGGCTTTAATTCTTTTAGCACTATAAGCATACAATTCAACTTAAAATTCATAAGAGATTTTAATCCATGTTAGCAATGTTAGCATACAATTTCACTTCTTGTGGAGAGTAGTAAGTGGATGGGGTGCTTATATGTAATCAGGTGGTGGAGTAGAGGTTTTTGTTGTCAATATTTACTTTACGTAAAAAATATTGTTTTGCTGATTACCAAGTGTCTCCATTCGTAGCTTTGATTTCTTTGGGGAAATTTTGAACTTAGGAGTTTACCTCTATTGGGAAAAGGGTTTGAAAACGAAGGTTTTCTCAGCCAATTGAATAGCTTGGGGTTCGTACTTTAAACTTCTTTAAAAACGATTTCCAATACGACAGTAAGGCTTTTCTATAAGACGGCAAGTCAAATAGAATAAATATCACTATTGATGAAAATGAATAAATGACACCGCGCTGTTCCTTCCACCGGAATCATATGGCTGAAATAAATTTTAAGTGGTTGAGAAAGTAAGTTTTTATTATTTCTATCACTGTGTCAGTCTTTGATGCCACTGAACTTCTTTGCGATTAACTTGGAAATTTTGGCCAGCCAACGCTGAAAAAGTATTTGGCCAAAGTACATGATGTTAAAAAAATTAAAACAAAAACTTTGTCGGACATGAAGAAGAAGCTTCATTAAGTTAAATGGAAAATTCTCTCTAAAATGAATGATTTTTTGTTAAATTGATAATGAGCAGAGGTAAAAGTACAAAAGTGCAACCGTGAGGAATATTGAAGATGAAAATTTGCTATGTAGTTTGTACTGAATTAGGACGCTTTACGCAGGATTAGAAGCTCTTAATGTTGTTTCTGACAAAGATGAGGATAGCTAAAATGTCCAGTGTATGTGAGAGGTTCGCTTAGATTTGAAAATGTTGATAGGACATGACGAAAAAATCAGTAGTTGAAATTTAGCAGAAGCTGATAGCAAGCTGTTTTGTCCGATCAATATGGATTGGCTTGTAAATGCCGTATGTGTGATGAGGTGCGAAACCGCTGTTGTTCCCTATGTTACGCACAATAATGTGAAGCTGAATTTCCCGCAAATAAGGTTATATTTCTCTGTCGCATAGTTAACAAAAGATAATATTTTGTTTCGGTATATTATAAATTATTTTCGGACGGCGGTGTTCGCGATTCACGTTAAACATACTTTTTATTAAAACGATTGAATTTTTGGAACGGAAATAGTTTATTGAAATAAAAATTTTCATTTGCTTGTAATGAATGGGAAATTAGTTGTGAGCTAATTCGCTGATGGGTGAGTGGTTGCAGTATGCCAAAATGGCGAGAACGTTGATGCTTTCTAAACTGTATGAGTAGGATTGGTAGTTTTTGGTTTTGTTGTCATTTAGTATAGTGATGGTTAATAAAAAAGATAGGTGAATTAAGCTTGCATCATTATGTTATCTTTGTTTTTAGCTAATTGTAATGAAGTGATGTGATAACTAATTGATAGTATCATTGTGAATACTGTTAATTGGAATAGTTCAGACTTAATGTAGAGTAATGATTTTTATGACTAGCCTGAGTTGATTGATATGTTATGGGGTCGCAACGTGTGATCCGGTTTTTTGGAATTCAATTAATGTTTGTTGTAATATTTTGAAATTTCTGTGTAATTGTTCCTTCGGCCCGTACGGTATTCAACTTGTAGTGTGTTCTTTCAATTCATTGAATTAGTAAACTCTCACCAGTCTTGCAAAGGTTCCTAAAATATTTATATTTTTTCTTAAAAATTTAATTTGGTTTGTCGAGTCGCAGGACCAAATAAAATGTTATGTCCCCTCCCAATTCGAAAGCAGCTCGTTTGTATTTTGTTTGGGAGTGAATCCATGGTAAGCTTTTAAGTTCGGCTAATTTAAGAGATATTACTTTAGTTCTAATACTAATGAGTTGAAATTCCCATTTATGTGCCCTTTGATTTATTGAAATATTAATAAAATTATCATTAAACGCAGGTAAAAATGTATTTTTTAAAGTATCTATTATATTAGTGGTTCTATAAATAGTAGTTTTTGAATTTCGCTGGGCATTCTAAAGATACAATAAGTCAAGAAGTCCTTCAATAAAATTTACTTCACCGGAGTGATAAAAAATGATACCTGGCAGTATTCTCGTTTCTTCATTTACATTAGTGGAGATTGATAAGACTGCAGGTATAAGAAGTAACGCAAACGCTTGATGTAAACATGTCATTTCAGCGCCTGAAATTGATTTTTTATTTTATATAATAGGCTTATTGCGAATTTTATTTAAGAAAATAATTAAAAATAAACGAATTAAATGTATTAAACTTCTTTAGAGTTACCGTTAATGTGATATTTTACCCTAGAATTATAGTAATTTAAAAAAATTGAATCAAATGTTTGATAGGTTTCTGATAATTAAATAAAATAAACTTTTATAAAATGAAATCAGGTTTGATGTTCTGATAAATTAAAAAAAATAAAACATTTTTATAACAATGAAATCTAAATTTGATGAGATTTTCGGGATAAATAAAATAAAAATAAATTTTATAAAATGAAATCAAGTTCGATAGGTGATTCGGATAATTAAACTAAAAATAAGTAAGTTTTCACTAAAAAATTATTTTCTGATTAGAATTAAAATTAAAATTAAAAATTATTAACAAATTCTGTATCATTTTAGTATATATTTAAAAATTAGAGAAAAGATTCTGATAGACATTAACGCCACCGAAAACAGTCGATGTATAGCATGAGGACTACGTTTTTTGATTGCTATTAAATTAAAAAAATAAAAAAGATTTTAATGATTAAATTAGAACTGTTGATAATATTGGTCCGACTGATTAAATGAAATTATTACGCAGATCGTTCATCGCATTTTTTATTTTTTTTTTTTTTTTAAACAAAAAAAAATAATTAATAAAAAAAATTATAATACCGTATGTTTCAAGTTTTGTTCGATTTTTTATGATTTTTTTTTTAGTTTTAAAAAGAATAAACCGACCCCTGGGGGCAACAAAAAATTCCGAATTGTACACGAACAATCTAATAATACAAAGTATATATACCTTATGCTAAATGATTAGGCAGATAGAAAAAGTGCCTAAAAAGTTAGTGTGGATTATGTGTGTGATATGGACCGTATTAATAGAAACTTAACTTAAGGTTATAAAAAAAATTGTAAAGTAATAAATTAGAGATTATTTATTTTACAATTTTTATATAAATAAGGTTAAGAGAGTTATCTCTTAGAGAGGTAAAGTAGTGTAGAGCCTATTCCTTTTCTAGTCATCTTCCAAGGGCAGAACAAACTGGCAGGTCTCTGGTAAACGTCAGTTTCAGGCCGGACTCTTTGTTGTTTGCTTCATTCTCTCGGTGTACGAGATGGAAGAGATTCGTATTGCTCTCGTTTTCTTTTTGTGTCTGAGACTTCTTGTAAAACTCTTCGGGCCATCATCACCTCGGCCTCGCTGAGAATTGGCTGTGTGAGTCTATACGACGGATCTTCTTTACCTACTATCTGCTTGCGCCTTCAGACGTTGATGATATCCAGTTAAAATGATCTTGGAGGCTGTTACACACATCAATCTTTGGGAAGTGCTCGCTGTCAGCGGGAACTTGTCATTTGTTCATACCCGTACAGTTTGTTCTGCAAGTGGCGGCGTTACCAAATATCCGGTTTACTTCTTAGGTGTGTCGTGCAAATGGCGGACAGCTGTTCCTCGTGCTGCAGAACTGCTGAACATATGGAATAATCCTCTTGTCTGGATTTTGGTGACAGAGCGCCTTATACCCTCCTTACTTGAGTAATTGTGCGAAAGTTTTCCTGAATGCCTGAGCGATTAAATCCGTGAATGACAAGATCAGACGGTGGCTTTGAAACATTATACCGCTCCTCTTAGTCATTAGTAGATAAGATGAATGAGTGCAGGACTTCAGTGGAATTTCAACAGAAAATGTCACTAATTAATGCTTTAGCTGGTGTGAAGGTGGGATATTTAATGAATATGTATATTGCAGAAAATAGATGAAACCGCATGGTTTATGTATGCGTTTACGTTATAGACGAGCCTTCTCAGTCAATGTAATTATGTAACGGAGAGTCAAAGAGGAGCTGTACGTGTAATAGCACAGTGATTTCTGTCGCTAGTTACACTGTTTCAGAAAGGTGAAAACACTTGACGGGGGTAAAAACAGACTGCGGAGAGTCTAGCGATGGGGTGGAGCAGAAGTGTACAAGGCCGAATGCTCCGACTGCGACTTTTAAGGAAAACTATGGAGTAAACAGCCTTCAGATAGCTGAAGACCTACTCCATATAGAGAAGCCTTATGAAGGCAAGCATTGCGTGGAATGACGTGAAGAAATTCCGAAGCTCGTCAGAGCATCCAACCTTTAGAAGATTTGCTTAGAAAAAGAACTTAAGTTGACCTTTGAAACTACCTCACCAAGAAAAGAATGTCGTACTCTAACATCTGTACTCAGATCTCGATAGGTTCTTGAGTTGTGTGGTTCTCGAAAAGATTAGGGAGTGTGAGGAAAATTATGAGTAGTAAAATGAAGATATGAGTTTTTGAGGCATGAAAAGCGACACGTGTCTCAATCCCCAATTAGATGAATTCGAAAAGGTCAGAATTAATGCTTGTTGCAAGGTTCCCTTAGAGATCGCTCTCCGTAGCGTGAGTCTTGTGTTGGGATTATTGGAACTTATTTTCAAGAGTAATGATAGATAGAACTGTTGGACTGTGTGCTGAGTGCTCTCAAGATAGATGAAAGTATAAGAGTAATTTGAGCAGAGAGGTTATAAAAGCAAAGATTATGCAAAAAGAAGAAGTATTTGGAGGAAAAGCCATTAACCCTGAGAACAATACAATTTATAGATTTAATAGTGAACTGATACGGTCCGCACATCTGTCTATAGAAAATTTAACTAGGCTACTGACCGCTATCCCGCACGGCGAAACTCTCCTTCAAGACGTTGTTCCCCTGCTGTCATCCGGCTGATGGGCTTCCTCAAGTTTGTTAAAAGAAATCCAGAGAGGAGCATGTAGCAAATCATGATTGCAGGAGCCTTGAGAAAAAATTAAAATAGTTCATCAATATACTTTATCTATAATATATTAATCTAATACCTTCAACTATTACTAACTTTGCACAAATTTATAAGTATAGACTAAATTTAACCCTTTCTCCTTACCTGGAGTTCGAGTTACTTTCCTACATAATTTTATTTCCAAACACAGTTAATATACCTAAATTTAGCCTATAAAAATGAAATTCCAATACTATTTTTAACCATTGCTGAAAGCAGGTTCATCACTTTTAGTTTATTTACCCTTTAAAACTTTAACTGTAAGTTTGAGTAATTTAAACTACTAATTATGTGAATAAATACAGGCTACTAAACTGAGAAGATACTTACTTGGCCTCCAATTGCTACAGTCAATTTCTGAATGTATATCATTATATCTAAAATTGGTTTACTAATGTTTGAGTATAAATCAACAACTGAGTCACAAAATTTCTCGACGTCTTGAGTCAACAATTGATCTGGATTACTGATACGATTGTCTAAGTTGCTCATTTTATAGTAGGTAAATCCTCTGCAGGAAGAGAAAATGAATATTTCACTGAATTTAATATCCTTCGATGAATAAAATTATATATATATATATAATATATCGAGAGCCCTTGGACAGGGCTTGTACTTCAGAGTACATCTTTTCTAATATCTTTTCCTGCCATTTTGATTAGCACAGTCTGGCCATTCAAGTTAAATTTTAAGGATAATTACTTTCACATTCAAAGTAACTTCTCTTGACGAAGTTTTTTGTGATCTACCAATCCTCTCAAACTCTATTCAGGTTCACCACACAAAACCAAATCATCCGCATATAACAAGTAGGACACCCTCTACTCTCTTCCATTCTCCAAAATTCTAAGACCATCCCCTGCAACCCCATCCATATACAAATTGAAAAACTCATAACACATAACATATCATCCCTAACTCACTCCGCTATCTAAATATCTAACCCAAATCACTATATCTCGATTACAACGTATTAATCTTACACACGCTCACTATCGTTCATACCTATTTGGATTCCCATGAGATTACAGCAACCACCATATACTTCCACTAACATCCTACCATAGTAGCCTTCCCTATTAATTCCCTTCATACGCCTGTTGCAAATCCATTAAAACCTAAATAAATTATTATTCTTCCCCTCCTTCATCTTCTTCTATCTCAACATCTGAATATGTAAAGAATTATGATCCCATACATCCTCTTACACTTCTAAACGCACCCCCTTATTCTCACCAATCTCCAGTCCTTCGAGTCACTCAACGCACTCTAGTCACCAAAATCCAATCATTCGTTAGATACTTTCCTGCCAGCACTCAATAAACTAATTTCCCCACCATATAATCCTTACAGTTACCTCTATCCCCCTTTACCTTATATAATAGTAGCTATTATGCATCTTCCAATCCCTACGCGAACTATACCTTCCCATACAACGCTTTGTTTACACAGCTTCAAATCCAATCAAATACAGCCATCCTGCGCCTTTATACTATGTAAATAGTGATATGTATATTATATATTATTATTTATAATAAGATTTAGTATATAATACTATATATAATTAATATATACTTAATAAAACTATATACTTATATATATATAAATATATATATATATATTATATATATATAAACTAATTTAAATCATATATTTATATATATTATTATTAATATATTATTTATTATATAAACTGTATATAGGTTAAGTATAAAATAACTAATACACAAATAATCAAATAATAATATAAATATATATATTAATATAATAATACTTATATATAAACATATAAGATATAATATAATTATATTTATATATATATTATAATATAATATACTTATATAATATATAATATATATAGTATATATATATATACTATATTATATAAATAATAACCTATAGATATAAATAGCTATTCTAAGTATTAATATATACTAGATAGTATTATATATACATAAATATTATATAAAATATGCTACATATATATATAATATATATATATAACTATTATTATTTTTACTAATAATATTATATATATATATAATATATATATAATATATTGAGCTACAGTTGAGAGCATAATTAATAGTTGATATCAATTATTGGAAGGAGCGTGTCACCCCCCGATTTTTTATAAAAGATACAGAGGGTATACTAAAAAAAAAATCTAATAATGAAAACGACAATCATCTGCGTCTCTCTCTTGAAAAAGAGTTGCAAACTCCCAAAATATTGTTAAAAATCCCATAGGCGTAATTTTTATATAATTTTATTTTTTTTAAATCAGAAGTAATATAGCTACCTAAAACCGAAGAATAATAATGGAAAAGCTTGGCCACCAGAAAAATGATTTAAGTCTTAGGACAAAGAGAAAGAGCTCAATGTTTAGGAGAGTAAAATTTTAAAAAATAAAACAATTACGTAGAGCCTCCTGTGTGAGGCTTGTTATTTAGTTACATATTCAGTTCAGGTTTATTGATAAGATTTTGTAATAATACATACAATTTTCTCTGTGCCTATAACCTACACAAAACTATAATATATACCTGAACCTAAAGGCCTGAAGATGAGACCATAGACCTGGAAAGATCAAAAATGAAAATCCTATTTTCGCATGCTTCTGCCTTGGAAAGCCGGCGCCCCCTTTTCCTGAAGTGACCCCCTCTCTTATCCGTATCTATTATTCTTCACCCCCCCCCCCCCCCTTTATTAATTTTTAGAGTTTATCTTGTGGTGTTTTTATAAAAAATCAGCGGCTGACACCGTCGTCTGCCACTACTATTACCTTGGAAATTTATTTAAGATAAACCATATAGAAGAAATAATTAATATATTTACAAGTGGAAACAATCGATTATTAAAAGGAAAAAAATAAATACAATTTAAAAATCCAATTATACTTACACCAAGTTTACTTTTTGCAAATTTTCAAGTACAAAAGGTTGCAAGATACTAAGTACACTGGTTTAGCATACTGCAAGTAACGAAATCTACTTCGATATATGAAATTAAAGTCCAAGTACAAGCTTGTACTTTGACCCAAGCGGTGGTATCTGATGAGTAGTAGTAAACAAGTTCTCGCGTTGAAGGAGGTTGTGATATTCAAAAAGATACCACCTAAAAAATCTATATCCAATTAGCTTGAGAGCAGTGGTCAGAAATGCAATGTAAAGATTAGGTTTTGTAGGAGACTGAGTTCGCCTAGGCCATAGAGCACCGAATCAGTTAGGAGATTCAAAATCTTAAAGAGTAATTAATGTTTTATATAGATAGACAGTGACCCCCACCATTCAGGCAGGAAATTAGTAAAAAAATTAGTCAGTATTGTTCTAGCGCTCATTATAAGCAATGATCCCTGCCAGCTACTGTCTCAGACAGAAGTGAAATATTAGGATGATGGTAGTTTAGGTGGTGGTCAACAGATTTGTGATTTAATACTGAAGCCATGTTCCAACAAAAAAATCTATAGAAAAACCCTCCTACACTGCACCCCTCTCCTAGACCCCGTACCCACACAAATCTCACCATCGCTATATGAAAAATTAATCACCTGAAATGTAATTTATTGTTAAAACTCCAAAGATTTTATTTTACAATAATAAAATTTAGAAAATGTTATTAAACGTTAAATTATAGAGTAAAAAAAATAACAAAACTAGCAACCTTAGTGCTATATAAGACACTTTGTATTTAGCTGTTCTATGGCCGGAGCATGTTGATCTTTTAAAATAATAATAGCATTGAACTATCCTAAAAACCAATTACAACTAACTGTATGACATCTAAAACCAATTAAAAAAAAATTTAGATTACACTGCAAACTCGATATTGTTTTATACAACTAGTATATTTCTTACAATTATTAACAAAAGACCTAGCATTTAAATAAAATTTAAATCGGAAGGAAATTGAACTGGTTAATAAAACTTTTTTAAACAACTTTCAAGCTATATTATATCTAAAAATGCCTGGTTCATACGTATTATAATAATTTAAAACTAGCTGATGCGCCAGCAGAGTGCTTTGAGGCGGAAGTCCCCGCGCCTTATAAAAAAAATTTCCTGCAGCCAAATTATATATATATATTATATAGTATATATATAACTCTTATATTAATATATACTTAAATATTCAACATGATATATATATATATATTAATATCAATATTAAAGGCATATATATAATTGTATATTATATATTAGTATATATTATATTATTCGCTACTAATATACGGTATATACATAATTTTACTTTATTCTATATATAGTGACTATAATATTTGTGATAATAAAAGGAAGTGACCATTACTAATATTATATCATATTATTCTAATTTTATATATTATATAATATACTACTATTATTACCTATTATATATACATATAACTTAATTAAACCTATCATACGTTAGTTTTATCGATATATACCCTATGTATATATACCCTATCAATAACGGATATAAATGGACGCTACTCTACTCATCTACAACTATCCTATATTATTAATTATACTATAAATAAGTAGCAGTAGTGTATAATTATATACGTATCTATATTAATTTATTAATATTTTAACTTATTATATGCTATAATAGTATTACTTTGAAACTTAGTGAAAGTAGAAAAATGGGGAATGGTGAGAAAGAAAGAGATGCTGACATAATATATCGCAATGTTTGTTAAATCAGTGAGGAGGTTGGGATGGAAATATCAGATTATAAAGTTTATTTATGAAATTTAAGTTAGGGGGGGGAAGACGATGAGAGGAAAAGAAATAAAATTGCAATGCAAGGGCGAATTAAGCAGCGTATATATAAGTGAAACAAGGTTAATACAACAGATGGCACTCGTAAGAGCACTGAAAACTAAAACCATATTGGAATGTAAAGAGTGAAACTGAACTATTGATTGTGCACTATGTAAGGAAGACCATTATTCGTCGCATAGTGCAAGAGTAGTATGTGAATGCTAAAGTAAGAATGTCGATAGTGAGTGGTGAAATGAAGGTGATGAAAGTGGTAAAAGTAAAAAAGATGTGTGATTGAATGTACTAAAAGATGAACGTCTCGAAGAAAGTATATATATTATTATAATATATATAATAATATATAGTAATAATATTATATATATATATATATATTCTATATATATACTTTATTATATATATATATATATAATAATATTGATATAATATATAAACTAAATTACTAACATATATATATATATATAAATGAAGGTAAAGAGATTGGAATTCCAGGGATGACCAACTTAGGCTATGTATTCTGTCCACTCTATTTTTAAGATAACTCGAACGAAAAGAAGATATAGAAGTTCAGTTAAGAAAGAATGCGGATGGTATTCCAGTGATTTAGTGAATGGATGTGAGAGAGTGTCTGTTGAGAACACCTTCAAAAGTCAAACATAACAGTAATGAAGAGCGTGAATAGTTGAATGTGTGAGGTTTGATGTATAAGAAAATAGGTGTTTTCAGGAGTTATAGCTTAGGGAGGAGGGTAATATGGTCGGAGTGAGAAAGTTGAAGAAATGTTGTGAATCAGCAGGCATAGATGATTAAATCCGTGAAATGATCAAGAAGGAGGTGAGGGTTTGATTGACTGGGATATGGACAGTATGGATGTAAAAAGCTTTTATGAGAGGAGTTTAATAAATAGTTATTGAGAGCGGAATTTGCAGAGAGAGCTCTGAGTAATAGTTATATCCTTTTTATATAAGTTAAGGACGGATAGGGAACTGTTGAAGAACTATAGGGGAATTAGTTATTGAGTGTTATATGGCTCGACATTATATGCTGTATATTTTGATTCAATTAGAGTGCATCAAGTGCACTGATAGAACTGATTGGACAAATGATTGTAGATAATTATCTCACATTAAAATGCAAATACCAGTATGGTTGTGCAGAGCGAAAATGAGTGAAAGAAGAATAAAATTGTAGTTTTAAGGATTTTTTATGGACTTCACATACATGCGATTATAGAGTTAGTATGGTTAACGCTCTTTTGTGGCAGCATATATATTGGTTGTTTAGTGTAGGCTTATCTGAATGCCTCATCAAAAGTATGTTATATGACGATAGTTGTGACGTCATTTGTGAGAAGATATCAATAGAGTGAAATTAAATTAACAGCAGGATAAACAGGTGACAGCAGAGAGTTATCACAAAAGAGAGGGACCAGTAAAAGGGAGCACCGACAAATGAACAAGTGTATATAGTGCTCCACAATATTTGTGTGACACAGAATAGAACTTCATAGTTGAATAGCTGGGCACCCATTGCTCGCAAGAAGGTGACACATGGTGAGGAATGCATATGATGATCACTCTCGTCAAGCAACATTGCTCATTGTCGTCGACCTCAGTACACCTATAGTAAAAAGAGCAAGTGCACGAATGATCACATCGCAGACATGAGGGTCAAGGGAGTTTGAAGAAAAGGAAACAATTTATAAATATTTTAAGCTTTAGCCTTAAACCCTATCCAAACAGGAGTGATGTTTACCGAGTACTCCATACAGGATGATATTTAAGAGGCTTACATTAATTGAACAAAGATTGTTGAGTTAAAAAAATAATTATGCACACTGAAAAACAGAACTCCAGGCTTTTCCGAGTCCAACTTAGGCAACCATTGTATATATGAGATTTCAAAATACGTTTATGTTTATGTTCAGCGACTAAGGGATGTTTATATATATATTCAACATGTGGTATACCTTCGTGAAGGATACTTAAAAAGAGGTTTCTTTGGCTTAATTGCTTTTTCTCTGTTAGTGTAAAATGAATCGTAGTAAAGAATTAAGTGAGGGAGAATTTCAGAATGTTTCGATCTCGGGGTTAATGCCTACTTTAAAGCTGTATTCGAGACATAGGATGAGAGAGACAAAAGAGGAGAGAGAAGAAAGAGATAGTGGAAGAATGGAGTTGAGTCATCAGCATGAAGAATCGATATAGAGTTAGGATGGCAGACTGAGAAGCATTGTTAATTTGAAAAGTAGAATTAAAACGGGGCTAAAAATTTAACCTGGCCAAAACACCATAATTAAGGCAGGACAAGGAAGAAGAGCGTTTCGCTCCTAGCAAGGACTGCCAATATGATCGATCTGAAATAGAATACCTCAGAAAAATAGAGTAATCAGATGGAGCGTAAGCAGAGAAAAGGGAGAAACTCCAAAGGAAGGAAGGCTAAGAGAGTAGAAAAATGGCTGCCATACCTTGTCAAAGCTTTGAGATACTGTCAAGCCCACCAACACGACTCCCCAGAAGTCCTAAGCGGCGCAAAAAACCAAAATCAACGAGATAAGAGCAGTGTCACCCTAAGAGTTGGACCTTGCATTCTTGGACAAACCTATCACTGAGGGATCAGGAAAAGAGGGATAAGATTCCAGATGATCCAGGAAATGATAGTTGAGAAGGAGTGTTTCAAAGATTTTGGATGAAAGTACAAGTAAGATCCAATCCATTATATATGCGAGAATGCAGTAAGACTGATTCAACAGTGGCTAATCTTCTTAAGAGATTTCGAAGTGTGTATCTCCAGCATTGACAGGGAAGAGTGAGTTGAAGTTCTAAGTGCATGCATAGAGTAGCTGACTGAGATAGCATCAGCTTGGAAGCACATATTCAAAACAAAGAGGATTGACATCTAGGTCGAGCTAGGCCTTCCCTTGATGTTCATAGAATCTTAGTGATATCATTGCACCTGTCACTATGTAATCACGGAGGGAGTCATGGAACACATGGAGAAGAGGTAGAGACGTGAGGAATGGAATTAGATGAAGATAAAAGTTAGAGGCCAAAGAGATAGGCCTATTATCAGTAGGTAGTTTATTAGCTAACAGTATTCCATCAGTTTATAAGGAGGAGGATAAAGCCTAGATTTACAGAGTTATTAGGAAAATGTTTTGCAAGGGCCATGAACTTCTTTATCAAGTAAGTTGATCAAGGATGGTCAACGCCACTTCTCTTTTTGTGAAGCAAGACTATAAACCTTTAATTATTACCGTAGTAGATATAGTAATTATACTGTTACTCTAATATATAAGATATAGTATATATATATATGATATCTTATATTTAAATTATCATAGTATTATTCATTCAGTAAACTATATACTATAATTTATATTAATACATCATTTAGTAATTATTATATATATATATAAACTATTTAATACTATATTATATAATATGATTATTATATGATAATGATATATTTAATTAATAAGTATAATATAATATTATTATAATTATATATATTTATTATTATTATATATATATATACTATACTCTACATATATAATTATAATTAATATAATATTATTATATATATATAATTTTATAATATTATATATATATATATATATAATATAATTATATTATATATATATATTATATTATCTTATAATATATATATATATGCCATCAGCTTGTATTGATATTACATCGGAGCCTGCACCCCTTTTTGACACATTTACATAACCTGACATAGTGAAAGTGCCTAAATCTCACATACATCACCCAGCACAATAACTCCATACTGACACAGTAACATACGCCAAACTGTAACATCACTCAGGACAACTTAGCTACAGAACGCAGAGTGAAAACTGGGAACCTTCATGAAAACACCCCACAATTCATATCATCATAGGCAAGTGAAATTTACATATTGGTAAGTGCACCTACCTCCTCAAATTATTCCTCAAAATACTATCTCTTTCTATATAATTATGATTCAATTATACATGCAACAGACCCACGCAACACACACTATTAACTCCTATTACACTATGTAACACAAAACTCTGATACCATAGAAATGCAACATTAATAAATAATTCAATATTAATTAAACCAATCAATTAATATTCTTTTAACACCAAACCATTACAACATATCATATAACAAATACAATTACCTCCGCACCAAACTATCCCCTATCTGTCATACATCAGTTTTTAGACCCGAAACTTCTTCTCTCCTGTAACACATAACTCTTCCAATTTAATATACAGTGCTGAGTGAGGATCTTTAACGACTATCACACTCAAAATTGATACAAACACTAATCACGAGACAACAGAGGCACAAAACTTCTATCTTTCAAACAGCTACAAACACAAAAATCTCACAACCATACTACCCCCTTCCAAAACAACCAGTTTCTACCTCACCAGACATTACCTCCTGCTCACCAGACATCCACCCAATCTTGACATGGTCAACATCAACACTAACAGAACTAAACTCAGATCATCTACATAATCTATATCTCCCTCAAATACAAAAGCCAAAAAACATAAGACCTCTCACAAAAAACATATACCATAATTACTCAAAAAGCAAACTGGACTAATACTACACACAAAAACATTTAGACCAACACCTTAAACATCACCAATATCTCAATGACAGAATCTCCAGGCTTTAGATTATCGCTGCGGTGCCTCTTTCTTGCCTCCACCTTCTGTTCTGTGTGATCTCTTCATTCTTCTCAGTGTTTCTTGCTTGAATTTATCTCCCTCACTTTAAACCTGCGTCTTGTACTAATCTGCTTTAATTTGCGGCTAGATTTGAGGTATAATATCACTTACGTATATAATTGAAATTTTTCTGTGTAGCAGACACCTCTACTTCCCTCGAATAGGACTTGCCGTAATGATTTATAGTATGATCAACTGTAAAAACAATACAAAAAAAAACAAGCCATTAACCCATTACGTCACCTTACATCTATAATAAATGTCTATCCACAAAATACATACCTAAGGGATACATATAAATGATCACACAACCTTACTCACTTAAATACCTATGAAATAGAAAACACTAATCAACACAAAGTATCAATAATCTCAAAAAAGTACACCCCAAACCAATATCTTCAAGAATACAACCATCAGTATATACACCAAACTCACACATGGGCAAATCACCTTAGATAACCTCTCAATTATAGTGAACCCAAAACCAACACAACATAATACTATTCCAAAAATACACAGCTAACAAAGACATCAACGCATCACCAACCCAGCACACTTGAGAGAGAAGTAAATAGTGATGACAATAAAAACTTACACAACTTCCAATTATCACCACAGGAACACCAATTAATCCGAGTCGTATATCAATGACTCTTAATTATTAACCATAACAACCTCTTAACGCCACATAAACAACCATAACAAGCCGATTGCAATAACTATGCCCTAACAATAATAAATAAGTAACAAAACCCGCTTCAATATAATAAAACAGAAAGAGAAAGAATAAATATCAAAATCAAACAAGATCAAGGAAATATCACAAACCACCCCCGCCCCCCAAACACAACCAATTAACCCCAGCAGACAACAATCAAGCAATTGTCAAAAAAAACTCACCCAGGGCAACTGGCCCATGGATAATGATCACTAATTCAGGAAGCAACAATTCGAGGATGCCGCTTACTCCGACTGAGCGATGCAAAGGCGGCCAATAAAATGATATACGCAAATACTATTTTTTTAGAATATTCTCAACTCATCTTCATAAATCTTATCCAACTAAACGTACTATCCCACAAAAATGAAAAAAAGCAATGTTATAACATAAGCTAAAGCAAGGAAAAGACCCTGATGACCCAGAGTATCGATACTGGACTTCAATTATCATTTCTAAACACTCAGCAAACTACTTGAAAAACTCATCGCTGCAATATAATAAACCCCACACATACCAACACGGATACAAAACCAACAATGCTCAACCACTACCAGACCCTCAACAAACATAATCCAACCATAAGTCAACCGCACCGTAAACAAAAAACCCTATCACAAAACAATACTAATAGTAATAGACCAATAGGAATAACCAGTATATATATACGTATATACTATATATAATATATAAACTATATATATATACATATATATAAAAATATTATATACTTATTATATAATATATAATACGTTAATAATACGTTATTAGTTAGGTGAAATATATCACTAAAATAGTAATATATAATATAACTGATTATTATAAATTTGATTATATATAGATACTATATAGTATAGTCTGGTATCAAGGTTCCTCATACGTACCTAATACTACTGATATATATACGTAGTACGTGATCAGTATACTAATATATAAGTATATACTATATTTATATATAGTATAATATTATTTCACAGCAAGTTTATCGCTGTAAAAGTCTATTTGAACAACAAATTTGATATATCCATTTTCTTGCCACATTTATCGATTTTTATTTTTAAGATAAATTTTATTTTCCTCTTGAGAGTTTTTTTCTTTGGCTTCAAAATCTGTTACCTCATAACCAAAGTCCTTTTTGTATCCAAATTAATTTGTATTTTACTGATTAATATATTTATTCAATAAACATCCATTATCATTTGAAACTAAAGTCCAAATCATCCCCCTTTCTTTTCCCCCTTTTTTTCCCTATAAGAATGCTCTGGTTCATTCTAAAAATTTATTCTGAATCCTGATATGTCACTACGACAATCTAGTTTTCTTCCATTTTCCTCAGTTTGAATCTGGTAAGTTTTAAATTTGTTTCTTCTCGTTATTATGCAACTCACCTCTCCCAAGAAACTTCTGGTCCGCCCAGCCCAAACAATAAGAACGACAGTGATGAAATGTTGATTAATTAATAATTAATATAGAATTACGCGAATTTCCTCCCATTTTTTTTAGCGACCTCCGCCCACTTTTTTTGTTGTCATATAAATTAGGTAGAGAAAACAACTTGCTGTGTGTTTTATTTAAAGCTACAGAAGTATAAACATACACTTACACTTCAACCACCAAACATTCTCAAAACTTTTAATCTATTTTGTTAAATAGTATTTCTTTATATTTTCTTGCTATCTAATTATCTATTTGTTTTCAATAAACTCATTTTTTCATTTAGTACTTATCGGACCAAGAAGTAGAATGATTTGCTGAATAAAGTTATATATCATCACTCTTGTCATTTAAAATTTTGCAATCACCTTTGTTTAATTTATTTATCTTAAAGCACTTGCTGAAGTAAATCTTAAAATTTTGGATGTTGGCATTTTTTGTCTGAAATTTTCAAAAAAACTGTTTAAATTAACTTAATCAGTGTTCTTCATGTCATATATTAATAATTCTTTTTTACATACGTTAAAATTCGTATTTTTAGTCTGGGCCCCTATGGAGAATTCTTTTACTTTTACTTACTCTTATTTTGTTGTTATACGTTGTAGCACGCGTGGGACGTGCCACTCATTATCGACCCTAACGACGCAATAATTATTGTATCTTAATTTGATGTTATGAAATATTCCTCATACTTCTAAATTTGGAAAGTTACACATTCGTTTGTATTTAGTGTGAAATAAAAATCTTGACCGCAGATGGATGTATGTTTACCTATTACATGGCCTGAACCTTG
>JABUQX010101157.1:5000-45210 GCA_015478945.1 Trachelipus rathkii | reverse complement strand
CCGTTCTTGTAATGAAGAAATAAGAATTTCTCGTGACAATCAATTTAAATGAAAAAGAAAAAGTGGTATTAGATAAAAGGAAGTCTAATTCTTTTCCTTTGTATGATCTTTCACACAAAACGAGTATTATGAGATCAAGTTCTTCATTTTGTAAGTTAGATGAGTGTGAGCCGTTACTCTACCTTTTAATACTTTTTAGTGAGGTATAATTAGGTCATATATCGTGTACATAATTACAACACGATCATGCCGATTATAACTTAATAAAAAAACAAATTTTTACTTTCTTAATAGAATTTACACTGATTAGAAACCTCAAAGAGATTCTCAGCATCTGCTACACACGCTCTCATCTTCACATTTGATCGTCTAAGGGTGTTACTGGAAAAATCTTATTGTTGCTCACATCGAGTCAAACTACATGAGAGTATCCAGTCATAAGTAACAATGATATTCTTTACTCTGAAAAGGCTCTCATCAAAGACATTACCCTATTCGACAAATTTTAAGACAAGCAGCGGGAGATTAGAAACTATTTAACATATAATTCACCATCAACGGCACTTCTAATCAACTGCGTCATACCTGTTTCATCATGGTCTACGTTCAAAATTTCCTATTTTAAGGTTGACAGGAATTAGCATCGAAATCCTCTGAACCTCCACCTGTCATTAGTTTATAACATTTGTGTTTCATATTAAATATTTATTCTTTGTAGCAATTCGTATTTTTGAAGATTATTGTTCAGTTTACCCATTTGATCCTCCTTCCAAATATAAATCGATTAATTTTATCACTCTTTTTTATTTTTACTTATATTATATATATACTATCATTATATACGTATATGCAACTATTAGTCTTCCTCTTTTCTATATTATTACTACTATTAGTAATATTATTTCTATATATAATACTATTATGAGAAAAAAGCTTACATTTATATACTTATTTATGTATACTCACTCATATATGTATAAGTATATAGATACTAATCAATGTATAATCCACGCCTACTATTTTTATATCATTACTTTAATATACTATATATATACCGTCATTATTTATATCACCTTACTTTACTAATTTATATACAAATATCTCATAATATTATATTTTATAAATATATTATTCTTACTTTATATTTATATTAATATAGCACAGTATATATTGTATTTTCTCTTGATATATATATATATATATAAGTTTAACTATATTATATAATTAACTGAAGCAAAAAGCTTCATTCATATTTATTAGTGGTCCACATTTGTTATGAGTATTTATTCAATACTTAGCTATCATACATTTCAAATATACTATATATACTGATTATATTATATATTGTTAAATATCAATATTGCTCCTATTTACTATTATTCTTATATATATATAATATATACTATTATATTAATTATAAAATTTATAATAATTTTCACCCTTATAGATTCTTCTCCCACTCTTCCCTTATCTCGTGTTTCCTTCCACATCCCAATGCCACCCGATTAACATAATTCTGATATAAAACAACATAATGATCGATAATCATTCCCATCCCCAACCCCCTTTAATGTTTTAGCTTCCAACACATAACTTCAACATCACTCTTCAGCAGCACAAAATTAATAATACTTTCTCACTTCGATACCCATATCTACCTGACTTCAATTCTTGTATACATGATGAATACAAATCTAATATCCTGGATAAAGAATAAGTATTTCTCGTTTTACATGCTCTAAGGAAAGTAAAATTTTGCTGTCGTTATCTCCCTATATAACTCTGCCGCCACACACTACAGTCACACACCCTTTCCTCACACATCAGCTCATATTACCTAATAAAATCACTATGAAGCACTTAGATATAGATATTATATAGATATATTATACTTAAATAAATTATAAAGAATATATATTACTATTACTAATCTATAATATTATATATATATATATATTATTATATATTACTCTATAGGAATACTGATATTATATATATATAATATATATATTACTATGAATATGATATATATAGGATATTATTGATACTATACCGTATAAGTAGCCGTACGTATTACTTACAGAATGTTATATATTTGTAATTTGATAATTTACAACATAAATGTTTTGCCAGGAGTGTTTTTAGTTACTATATCATCCGTATCACTCCATAATATAGCACACACTTAGAATAAAAGTTAGTTAAAATAAGGTTAATAAAAACCTTAGATTAATCTCTCCTACTTTTTCTATTTTTCGTGTCTTTAGCTTGACGGTGAAGCTCTATCCAAGCCCCTCAGATACAGAATTAACTCTCCTTACTTAGCTTTTGGATAGTAGACATTGAAAACTACTACCTTAGTGCTACTTATTAGTTAAACATCTACTTTTATGCTTTTGCTGGTATTAAATCATGCAAAACTTTTTGTGTTTCATGAATAGTATAAATCAGGACATAATCTAATGAGTACTAACTATCTTCTTTTAGCTACTACATACTTGAGCTAGAAAAGGAGTGCTATAAATGCGTTTACTTACTATGTTGTTGTTGGCACATGATCCGTTATCTCTATTTACTATACTTGTAGTACAAGTGTTTGCTCCTCATCGTGTGATGTCTGTAAGATATAAATATTACACGGATTGTACCACCGAATCAATTATCAGCAACACTTGAATTACTTCCACAATCTACATAGTCATACGTCACACCACGTCTTTGAACTCGTCATTGACTACTTGATCCATATTGATTCGATCACCGGCCAGTCTGGGTATTTGACAGTCGTAAAACATCAACCTCTTTAGCTCCGGCGTGTGTCATATACCCACTGTAGTCACCAAGGAGTACTGATATATCTTTATTACCGATACAATTAACTTCTTCTTCTCTCTCTATCTCTCTCCTCTCTCTCTCTCCTCTATCTTCACACTTGAATCGTTGCCATCTCTCTTCATTAATCGTCTTACTATCTCTATCTCTCTATCTCTCACATCTACTCTCTATCCACTATTACTCTCCTTCTCCTTCATCCATCTATCTACTTTCTCTTCATTTACTGCTCTTCTATCTATATTACTTCATCTCCATATCTCTCTACTTCACTTACTCTTCTCTCTACCTATGTTGCTGCTCCTTCTCTGCTCATTACGTATCTCTCTCTATCTCTCTAATCTCTATCTAGACTATGACTCTCGTGCTACTCTGAGCTTAGTCTTTAGCATTCTACTCATTATTCTCTAACTCTATTTAGCTCGTTACTTCAAATTCATATCTCTTCTCACTATCTTATTCACCTATACGTGTGCATCATTCACTTATCATCTTCTCACGTACTATATGATACTACTAATATATATCATCATTAGTATACTATATACTCTATCTACTATCTCTCGTGCCTCTACTTATACTCTTACCATTTAATATACTACTCTACCTAACTCAGTCTCTACTTACTATTACTTTCATATATATTCGCTTTATACCTATACTGTCATTATTCATACCTTATATCTCATTCATATCATATCTATTCATTACTACACTCTCTCTATCATCTATCTCTCTACTCTCTATCATCTCTATCTCTCTCTACTCCTTACTCTCATCTCTCTACTTACTCTCTCATTACTCTACTCTCATATTCTACTCTCATATCTCTCTCTCTATCATCTCACTTGCAGACCCATTTATGACTTGAATTTCATATTAGAAATCAAACCTCTCTCTCATCTCTCTTCCTCTCTCTCTCTCTCTACCTCTACCTCTCATTCATCACTCATGCTCTCTCTCCTCTACTCTCTCCTTCTCACCTACCGACTCATCCACTCATCTAAATAACTGAGAACGTGCGTATATATACTAATAGATAATAGAGTATAAGATAACACACTAATACTAGACTAACAGCACACTATAAAGCAATATAATCCCAGGACCTGAAGCATATCGATCAAATTTAAGTTATGACTGAAAAAAGTGAAAATAGAGAATGCATACATAAACGCATAATATAAGTATAGATATATGATTAATTTTATAATTATATGATATTAAATTTTATATTATTAATTAATTTAATAACATATTATTATTATTATAATATATATATTGATATTATATTTATATTATTATTTAATATTATATATAAGTATCCATATTAACATCCTAAGGACACTGGGGATAATACTGGTGGGATTAGTTTTCTTGAGTTGTTCCTTATTTATTGATCACTCTTATGAAAAATGCTTACGACTTCTAATAACCATTGCAAACTTGATCATCCTTATATATCGCCAAAATTAGTATCCTCGGAAAAATACGTCTTCGCTCATCTTTAAATTCTAAATTGTCCATATTTAGTCAACTCATCAAGATTCATTATCTCAATTGATTTATTCTCGGTGAGTTCTTTATTCTTTATTCATTGTTACTGAGCTACCTTTACTCTGAGTTTGAGAGATATGACGTCGCTAGAGTAATCGTTATAGGAAACAACTAACCATTACTTTGTCTCTAGGATTTATATTGAAACTATATGTTACCTCTTATATTCCAATAGGCGTCAGTACTAATATGTTTCTTCTACTATTGTCGATGAATAGATGTACCTTTAGACATTAATACATAGTTAATCGTGAGGTTTGCCAGTCTGACTTGCCTTACTATTTCTAGGACGTGCACTAGATCTGACACTAGACTAGTTATTGTATAAAAGTTTCACTCATATAAGCATTTATATAACGATGAGATTCCAATATTCTCAACTACACCTAATCCTCCTTTGGGAAAGTGTATCTATTTAATTGATAAGGAGAATTTAAAGACATACTGTAGCCGAACACTCACTCTATCAGACTAAAACCTAACCTTATAATATGTTCGCCATAATCTCGCTAATCAACAGGTCATAATATTTCTAGGAACTCTATATCTTAGTCATGATACTCACGTTAAACTTATACATTCACACCAACAAATAATTTCAAATAACACCTAGCCGTATAAAACAACTTCCTACGTCATCGCATCAACGTGTACTATTTTGTACTCTATTAGTCATCTCGCCTCAAAATTTGAGGTTGCTGACAACTCAAGTAATCAATACACTAATTATACCAAGCTATATGTACTATTATTAAATCGCCTAAATTATATTTCACTAGATCGCTTAAGATATTGGTACTTATGGCATGTTTTTGAAGTATTACTCATATGCAGTCAAAGCCATTCACTCATGACGTCATACTAGCCAGTCTCTAGTTTGAGAGATGTCCATATCTACTTAACAACTCGATAGGTGAGTACTCCAATTCACCTAATTATCCATCCAACTAGAAGAGATTCTAATATTCTGTATTAGCGTCTCCGTACCTGGTAGTAGTCACATTGAAGCGAATTGAGCAGCCAATATGTAGACTTGCCCACATCTCTTATAAGTCGAGCAACTAAACTGAGTTCTATTAATATAATATCATTTAGATGTACGAAGTGTTTAATCCTTCAGATTTTAAACACACACGATACACCAATTACTCTGGCGGTGTTTGATTCCTGTATCACTAGATATCTTTAGGATGAGGTGCTCTTCAGAATACCTAATTTACTTTTTCAACATATTAATTCTTGAAAACAACCTCATGGATCCTGATGAAACTATACCTATGAGAATGTTTAGTTTAACTTACACTGTTATGATTACACCACGTTTACTTAAATGTAGACTTGACCTACTTCATCACAAATGTCGCACTATAAAACCTGTATCGTTCCAAACTACTTTATGTTTAGTAAATCCTTCCGCTCACCTTTAGCCATATATTGCCATATAGGCTACTGACCTACTCTCTCTCAAATATAAGAGATTCCGGACTGCACTGTAATAGCACTGCGTAATCATGTACTACTTCCACAGGCTACCATGCTAGCTGAGAGACGAGAGCAAAAAATTTAAACAGCCGGTCAAATCGTAAAAACACTATAGGACAGTTGTAGCCCCATCTAGCGGTCTTTCCTGATCGAACATTGTCCCTATACCTACCACCACTATCATGCTATCAATATATTCACAGTCGAATTAATGGCTACAGAATTAAAATGACACAAGTCAGTATACAATCGTACGACATCTCTACAATACACTCTCGTACAAATACAAAGATTTGTTATATTACTTAACATATATTCATGTATTCGCTCAGCACGCTGCTACAACGTATTGTAATATAACAACATTGATAGCCTCCTACATAGTGAATTAAAAAACAACAGAAAAATGAGTATGCATTTGTTAGCTTATGTAGCTATAATTATTTCTTACTCATTGATAAGTTAATAGTATACTCACATATATATGTGATGCAGACGATTAAGAAACAAATAGATTATTTTATTGTTAGAACTACTCCATCTATCACTAGATAGTGATAATGGTAAACTTGCACATGAGAAATCAGCCTTAGATCAAGACACAGCATTTTTCTTAAAACCGCATCGATGCCAGAACATTTGTATGGTATAGCTGTGTCATGAGGTAACCTACCCTAGAGGATATGCAATATATATAATATATACTATGCTATCAAGTAAGGCTACTCCATCTATCAATCCATGAAATTATACTATCCTGCTCTCGATCAAGGTCTTACTAGATATCTTATTTAATAGTCACTATAAATGAGAGTTCACGTGCTGTGTAATACTATAAGATATATGATCAGTAGAAATTGCAGGCTAGAATACACTTATTAGAAATATAAGTAAGTACACTGATACTAATCGCGGTAGTGGTCAATTCCTCTCCCTTAACCGACGAAACGTTTACACGAGGTGATACTTTATGAATGTCTCTACTAATTGGTCCACATACATTAATATACATCAACTAATCACTGAATATGTTACGGAAACCCCCCTCCCATTTGCAAATCTTTGTCGAAGTCATAACCCTCGCAATCTGTTTCGCCATATTCATTCAATTTGATAGTTCACCCTAGCTTGCACATCCATTCGCCTCCTTCATTTTCTTCAACTTTAACATCTACATTAACACTCTATCCAATAAAGTAATTTAATATCCCTTATTATCCTGAATACTTCCCATACTTTTTAAGTTAACTTCATATTTATCTTATGGTATCTACAGAAGTAATGAAGATAAAATTTATTTTCATAATATATTTTGATTTATATGACTAAATACTAGTGATTATAAATGAAGGATTACTTTGTTTATAATTTCAATAAGTGCGCAGGAGCGGAATTAAGTATACATTTCTTATATTATAATCTTCTTTTATGACGTTGAAATATGTATGTTATATTCAGAATCCCATCTCCACTTAGGTGTGTAGATTTTTTATTCAACTCCGGTGAGCTGTGGCCCGCTTTGTGGAAGCCGTGGGTCCTGTACACTGTCCAAAAAAAAAAAAAAAAGAAAAATATATATATATAATATATATTTATATATATAAGTATATATATATAGTATGAAATTAAAAGACTTATTTATCACTAATATTTTTAATATATAACTTATACATAATATAAATATAAGTAAATAAAATATAAATATATTACTATATTATTCACTAGTGGTTTTTGCGATATGAACTTATACCTTGGTAACATATGAATGCGTAGCAACATTAAAATTCTTCCGAGCTCCTGCAGGAATCAAAAATTAAAACATCCTTATCGTCTGTATATTATTAAATAATAATTTTATTTACTATTACTTTTAACACTTCACCGATTTTGAACATATAAAAAATCTAGAGAGCGGCCAGAATGTGACAAGTGAGTGAATATTTAGGTAATATATATATATGAACATGTGTGAGGTTGGAATAGAGGTGTTAGTAATAAGTAGTATTTTAGAGGTAGGAATGGCTATAATTAGTAGAGTGAAACTTACCATGAGTTATATAGTAGAGAAAGTTGAATAATTGTAAATCTAGCAGATATAGATGAATTACTGGTGAATAATAATGATCAAAGAAGGAAATGTAGATTAGATATTGATTGAGATGTTTGAGATTGCTAGTATAAAGTGTTTTGTGGAGGTGCAGTATAAGTCCGAGGATAGATGTGAGAGAGACTGAATTTATTAGATTAAGTACCTCTATATTATAATTAGATATATAGGATAATGTGGATAAGGTAAAGCTATAAAAACTATAAGTAGATTACTAGTAAATTGAGATGTATTGTAGAAAAATAATATGCTTTTTAGTTTTATACTTAAAAGTATAGATATATGCTTGAGAGTCGATATCTGTATGAGAGCACGAATTTAAGCCTGAAGAACTCTACAATCTCTGACAATTTTCTAGATAGAGAAAGAGGTTTATGTTCTAGATATACAATCTTCGACATTACAATACAACATGTCTTGTGAAATCTATCTACGAGATCTACGTACACTTATCTCTGTACTCTTATGTTTATATACCTTCATACATCTTATCCTCTACGACTCTAATGTACAAGTTCTCTGAATACTGTGCTCGTCACAAATATATGTTGGTGGTAGCTTCTAATGGAATCAAATCTATTCTCTGTCGTAACTCATAGTCTATCACGAAGACTGAATATAAAGAGATAAAATATGGGATTGGAAACTGGAGAGAGGCACACCTTTAAAAGTCTAAAGGATCACATATTGAAACAATAATAACACTGATATAAATGCATAACTATATGTAAGAATTACAACATTTAATAAATTATAGGTTTTAAAGGATCGTGTAGAATGGACCTTAAATATATAAACTAAATGAGATATATAGTTACTCTAAATATGCACTGCAAGTACTAACACCACTTAGTTGATAGTAGTTTTCTTGAAAGTAGCTGTGAAATATTATACACTGACAACGTTTTCATTTTAATATAAGAAGAAATGCAAAATTCTATAATCCTAACAAAAAGGTTTAAGTGCATTCAAGAATATTATAACAAACTAAACCAAAAACAAATTTGCCTCGAAGAAAAATGATCAACACATCACCACTCAGATTTGCAGCTAATTTTATTAATTTGCTTATATATATTATTTATTCATTGGTAAAATATAGAAGAAAGTAGAAAGTTTACAAGTTCTATGCAAAATGGCGCTATAGATTTTAGAAAAAGGTAGCTTATATCATTTGATGTGTTATTATATAATATATATGATTGTTTATAATGTTAATTTAATATTTATATCTCATCTTCAGGTAGACATTTTCTAAGAAAATAAAAGATAAAACAGTGAGTTCAGGCTATTAATTTTATCCAATAAGAAATTTAGTTATACTTCTATCTAGAGATATTTATAATATTCATTTTTTTAATATTTTTAGTATAATAATAAAAAGAAGACAAAAATGAGTCGTTACAACTCTATACTATCTCCAATAATATGTCTTACCTTCTTACTCACACGCAGATATTATGTGATGAGAGTCTATATCTGTATTATTCACACACATCTACATAAACATTTATAATAGGTGTATGAGTGATATGACAATCCTCAGCGTCGACACACTAAATATACCGAAGTACACACCACAACTAGTCTATATTACTCTATGGATTGATATATTATTCACTCGTAGCTCAGGTGGAAATAGCTACTCGCTAAATTGAATAGCACGCAGCACAGTTTCGTTAACTCTTTGACCAATCGACTCTTAATCAACTGTACAACCCTCACTACACACCTATAAGTCAGGATGTTCTGAGACTCAAAGTAAGTTAAAAGAGAAAAAATTCTATACTGTGAAATCTACGTAAAGTATAATATTGTAAATTATACAATATACTCATAATATCCTCATTTTTATATATCAATTACTCTGCCTCCTTATTATCCATAAGGACATATCAGATACCAAATGTGACCACATCAATGACTATAACAGTATGTTCTTCTCTTAGTATTCAAAGATGTAGTCACAAGCACTAATCACTTTATATTGTCCTTCTTTATTATAATATAAAAAGTATTAGTATATATATAGATTTATAATTATGTGTAAATGCTATTAGGATAATCTAATTCATTAGCAGCGTGTTTGTTATTTGTAGCCATTGAATATTGAAAATATTAGACATTAGAGGAGAACTGAGATATACGTATTTAATGTATGCTCTCAATATAATATTTATTCATTGGAGTCTTACTCTTCAAATATACTTCATCAGAATATTCGTTAGGTTAATTTTAATATATTTTTACATATTTTAGTTTTCATGTTCAGGTATGGAATTTTTATATTAAATTATATTTTACTTTAATTAATGGTATGTATAAATTTGTTAGTATATTAGTATAATAAAGAATGATATGTTAGATGTATGAAGATGAACGAATGAGATTAGGAGAGACGCCAATTATAATCTGATCATATAACTGAAGCATATTCTATGAATCAAAGAACACTCGAAGAAATATATTTTTAGATCATACATCTGTAATTTTTACCCTATCCTGTCAGATTTCCCATCAATCCACAGAAACGTGTATTTTATTTTAATATTGGTAGAAAAAAAAATAATTAGTATTGACCTTTTCATTTATTTCACTACTCATTTAGATTACCAATAGATATATGAGTAGTTTACTTACTCACATTATATGTATTATAATTATTTTAAGAATAGTATTTCTATTTTAATCAGGCAAAGATTATTTATTTCTCGGCGTTTATTTATTTATAGTATGATACATTTATATATTCAATTAGCTATAAATGATATTGTAAATTACTACCATTATTATATTATAAATAATCCTGAAGATATAATATTTGACTCGACAATATATATTTACTATCAGCTCAAAAAAAGTTTATATTTTTTATTTTATTTTTTAATTAATTTCATTATAAGTGAAAATATTCTAAAATATAAGTCGTGGATATCGCGATGATATTCCTGCGTGTAAATGTGCGTCTGTTATCACCTCGTAGGAATGTTTCATTAGCAATATAATACTGGTCGTTAATATAAACCTAGAGCAGAATTATATACAACAATTTGTCGAAGTATATAATTATGATATATATATCCATAATCTTTAAATTAACATTTATGAGTCTCAATTATATATCAATACATATTATAGGTAAGACAAATTGATTTGTTATAATTAACTACTATATATAATCTTTGAAACAGGTACTTATCCTTAATACTGTGTATATTGAAGTCTTATCTTAAGTATGAAATCAGTTAAATACTAATACAACCTTAGAATTTATCTTACTATTTTTATTTATTTACTATATATAATCAACGTTTCGGAAAATATAGTTTCCATCTTCACTAACTAGCTATGTTCTTCATAATATTAAAATAACTCTTATAATTTTTATAAATAAAATAATATATAAAATATATAAAACATATATTAATAACACCTTACGTTTTTTTGTATACTCAATATAAAAGTTTTTAAAATCTCCATATCGAATAAATCTTCTAAAACAAATAAAAAACACAAAGCTGAGAATTAATATTGGTTGGTGATTATAGTTTTTTATTTAACATCTAAATGAAAATTTAAATCTTATTATATAATATAGGTAGAATAATAAATTATAAATAATTATATATTATGACTATCTCCCTGATATTCTACACCTAAATATATTTCACTCAATAATAAGCACTGGAATAATAATTAAAGATTAAAAGATTTAGTCCATACAAGAACAATATAAAACAATAAGAAAAATAAGTATATAAATAAGTCACATCTAGTAAAATAATAATAAAGAGAATTATATTATATATACACATAATTGAAAATTACACAGAGAAAGAGTAATAAATAGCACCATTAGCCATATACAAGCTAACAACCTATACAATAAATATATAACAAAAAAATAATATAATAAATATAAAATAGTATATATATATAGATAAATTCGATCTCACAATACTCAGAAAAACACTACAACATAAGCACATATAGCACTATTATATTAATAGACTACACTACACACGTGACATCACATCATACTACAATAATGAGATAATCAGTTCACACACTAAGTTGGTTTTCACACCTTGCGTGCCTAGGAGCAACAATGCTCCACTGCACACTAATACATCAACCTTTACCATTACACATACCACTTGACCTCATATCTCGTGTCTATAGTATGTGGACCTTTGTATATTATCCTCTCGTATTATAGAGTTATTTTCTCCAAATACTCACATATTCATTCTCCTTCAGACATTACTTTATCAAGACTCTGAGTAATACTCTATATTCACTCTACTTATCATCTTATCTATTGTGTATCTCACTCATTATTATCGATAGTTCGGTTCCCAACACACTTCCCACTATTATTATTTGATATTATTTACATTCAGTTGTTAGCTACCAAAATTTTATTTTATCTCATTCATCGCACATATAGCACTCAATACTATGCTCAATCAATATCTTTCATTATGCGTAACACAATTTCGTCTCCCATGTTATCAATTCATCAACCATATATATTACACATCTTCTTATACACGTCATTCCTATCATATTAGTCACTAGATTCTTCATTCTCGAATCGCTTACAATGACTAACACGAGCCAGAGCCATACAGACCACTTAGTACTTCACTCTATGCATATTGGTATAAGTGTTGTTAGTAATTTTGGTATTTCGAATATGAGGTGCAAAAAATTTTGTTAATTTATCACGAGTTTTTATATGATTTTCATTTTATTTTATTTGAATGTGATATGTTTTTAATAAACTGAGATGGATAGTACCAACCAAAATAGTTATTATATACTGTAATTAATGATAAAATAAATAAAAAATGTGGAAAATCTAGTTGATGTATAACCTTTATCCTATATATATTATAATAATATATATTATAATTAAATCATATATATATATATATATATAAGTTATATATATTAATTACATATATATTATATACTATATTATCATCATATATTATCTCTCCTTCATTTTTCTCCGAAGCTAACTTAGTAGAGTATAGTTAGGAGTAGTATATATATATATACTAGTGTAACATGCAATAGTAAAAAAGTGATATATATATATGTGATGTATCGATTATCATTTTTAATATCTCAGAGGGAGGTCTAGAGTTTAGACATTCGAACGGATTCTGGTATGTTATCACACTCGCATGTCAGTAATAAGAAAGCGTATTATGCCAGACACATTCTCATGAAGAATTGAACTTCATATGCAACATTGATAACAACACCTATTTTAGGCAACAGTACGTCGCCAATCACAGGAAAATATCCATATCACTAGAGGCTATCACTAGGGATATGCGACGGACTACTTATCATATGACAAATCTCATCAAGTATAGGATTCTAATTCCCACTCACTATAGTCACAATGGGCCACATACTATAACCCTACAAAAACCTCACTATATTATCACTCAGTTATATTATATCCCTTTATTCTCTCCTCTAATCATTATTTTTCTCCTCATCATCCACCAATAGTAGTAGTATTCCTAACAGTTACTTTTCTTATACGGGGGGAAACATGCGAAGAACTACCACTACTATCATCACCACAACCGCAACCGTTACCTTATACTATTCATCACATACCTTTCCACATGACCAATATAACTCATCTCAACCTATTATCATTTATCTCCATTTACTCCTTACTAACCCTACTACTAATACGTTCATTATCTACTTACATTATATCTCAATTTTCTCACGCACTATACTAACTTAGCTATAGTAACTTTTTCATGTATATAACACCAGACTCTTCGTACTTGAGATTGAAAATTTTTTCTTTTTTATTCCAGACACTAATAAGTCTACACGTTACTATAGATCTTCTACAACAGATCATATTATTAAAATCAAGGCTAATAACACATCTTCATAGACACAACATAGCACGTAAAGCTCTATAGACCTTTATACATTATGCTATTCACTATCTCAGTGCGAGTTTTAATTCTTTATCCATACTCTATTAAAACTAAGACGCAAGCCACCTTACCCAAGTGCATGATCAAACCAATCTCTGACTACACATGAATTCAGGTCAGCCGATTTCTCTTGGCATCATCAATTATCAAGTATATCTCACGGACACTCGGACCACTGGGACTTATATCGCAGTTGTGTAGCAGTACTAACTTAATAACCCCTTCCATTCCGACGGATAACCGTCCTCACTCAGATACCATAGTAACCTTACTCTTTCTACGTTACTTTCAGAAGAGGCGCTGTCCTAGTTAACACACTAACACTGCTTTGCTGTATGTCTGAATCTCGTCTACCGAGAGTCCTCTCAAACCCTCTTCAGATGTTCACGCACAAGGAGAGAATCTCTCCAACACTCTACCCCTACCGCCGGGGTGATTTATGAGTGAAATACGTCCCCGCCCCGTCCGTACTCTTCTCACCCGCTACCGGCTCGCATTCCATCATTCTAACCACCACCTAGTTAACTTTTTGTGCGTGTCGTTTTTATCCTCTGTCTTTATCCATGTATATTAAGCACACACTTTATTATCGCTGAATTACACAAAGAATGATGTAAATTGGCTTTTATACACTGAGTTATAGCTGTGTGACACTCTTCTCTATACTTTATTATTTAGAACACACAAAAACACACACACTTCTGGTATTGGTACATCTTTAATAAATATATCTATTATAAAATAGTTTCCAAACCATATTTGAAGTGTAAGATGACCAACCCAATATTTGAATTCATCTATTATGAGTCTATGCTATTATATGATACTAAAAAAAAAAAAAAATCAAAAAACGTACGAGTAGATATATCGTAAACAGCTAAGCTACAGGATAGACCCTTTCCTACATTTAAGCTTAGTAAAATCTTATTTTTTGACACAAATATTACCATAAAAACCTTATAAATACTCACCAATTTATTCTGTCTTCTTCTCATACATTTTCTACAATCTATCTGATTCACTCAAATTGAGTAATTAGATTATGACTGATCCACATCATCTATCTACCACTATCTAAACGCACACCTTATTTTATCTATCCCAATCACATCTATCATACAGTCTCATACTATATCGACTTAATTCTTAATGACCATATATTAATATATATATCAGTACTCAAGATATATATATATATATCTTACCTCATACTAAATACCCATAAAATTTTTTATAATTACCCCTAATATATTCCTTAATAGTACCATATTACTCCCTTATGTATATATCCACCTTATTATTTCAAAGTATATGATAATATATTACTAGAATCGCCTCCTCCAATTTCCTCGAAGAACTATGACCTTTCACATTTACTCACTAACTACCCTCTGTATTAGCTATATGAGAGCTGTATACAACTAGAGATTCTGCCACAGATCTCTCAATTAGACACACACACTACTTCGCCCTTTTCCTAACCCTAGCTCATATAATCTACAGGGTAGACTTTGTGCATCTCCAAACTCTTTAACTAACTGTCGTACTAACACATCACCCTTTTATGTGCTTAACAAACTTATACTTATCAATTTAATTTAATGTCTACTCCATAACCTTTCCTCCTTTGCTACCTATAAACTACTACAATCTACATCATAACCATATTCTCTATTCTTAGTGCGCAAAGTCCTCAATCTACCAACAACAAAACAACTAGCTTTTCAGCCTCTTTATAGTCCTAATTATCTCCATTATTAATCAAGTACTCTTAGTTCTTTATACACTTTCCAATACACCTGCCCTCTCAACATTAAGTCTCACATGAGAACACACTACGAGACTCGAGGCAGACGTACCATCCACGACTATCAAGCAGCTTTGTCTAAGCAGGTTCTGGTAATCTTGTCATGTCGATTACACACGATCTTTTTTCTCATCCTTTTCGCGTCTTCGTATATCCTTCTCTATATAGCTATGCTGACTCAGTTTTAGCGACAGTCTTTCTACTAGTATTTCTATCTCATACTTTGATTCATTATTACCTCTTCTTTTTCGCTATATATATACGATTAGCACCTATTTATATAGTAATTTCTATTTTCTTAATATATTTTGTTTGTCACTCTTTATTATTATATATAATATCCAAACATCTTTTCTTTAGATTATATTCATTAATTTATTAAATATACTTGCGAAATAAACATTCAATATATTATAATAATATATAATATATATAATATTTATATTTATATAATATATATATATATATATATATATGATATATATAATATATAATATATATAATTATTATATATTAAAATATATATATATATATATATATTATAATATAATATAATATATATATATAATATATATATATATATAATTAATATAATATATATATAATATATATATATATATATAGTATTAATCATTAAGGTGATATACTACCTTTATATTATATATACGTGCTTTATCCCTTTCAGGGATAGATAAACTAACTATAGGTTATGATATAGTAGTGACTCAACGATGAGGTAAAATCCTACTTACCATAAATCTCGCCTAAAAAGCCACTTCTCGATAATGAGTAATTGTAATTTAACCGAATTGTCATCACCTGTATATTAAAATAACTTACTTCATCAATATATTTATCATAATAATCCTAAACATATATAGATAAATTACTATAGGAAAACAAGATTAATTATTTTTAAATTTTATTCATTGCATTTAATAATTGCAGATTGAGGATGTTTCTCAACAACTGCGAGATGAGAATTGCAGATCATGTGATCAAATTTGTGTAAGGACAGATGTGGAGTGCAGGGAAAAAAAACAGACTAAGAATGCAAGGGAACAAACAGACAAACTAAGCGGGGTACAAACGAACTCACTTAACATTTAAACAGATAAAGAGGTGTTAAATTATCATTTTAAAATGTACAGAAACATTAAATAATCATTTAGTATTTTACCTTGCTATGTATAAGTAATCAATGATTTAATTAAGTAATAAACTATATGGTGAATTAATATAAATGATCTAAATACTTAATGAAATATGTATATTATAATAAAAAATATTATAGGTACTTGGTAATTAAATGATTAGATATAATATAATATCCTGTAGAAAATTCACATTAAATATATAAGATAATGTCTTTGTCCAAAAGGGCCGTATACGAGCGTAACAGATTCGGATCTACATAGCAACTAGCCTGATTTAGACAATCTTATGAGCTAGAACTGGAATATAAAAAATGTCCAGCTCAATACTCTGAGCATTTTTCACCACGAAATGATAATAGGTCACTCTGGGCAACATTATACATATAAAATATCACTACATGATGATAAATTACAGACACCACACTCGGATATCTAGCAGCAGTGTGCGTATGAGAATCAATGTTTTGTGTAAGATCTCTAGAGACATTTCAAACTAGTAGAGCAAGAGAATATAACCTCGACTCAGTCAGTCGAAGTAGGAAGTTTAGTAAGATAAACATATGCGATTTTTAGTGTGAATACGAAATCTATTTTATCAGTATATATGACAATGAATACCACAAGTATCAGTGCGGATGAGTAAAACTATCGTTATTAATGATATGACGTAAGTTCACAGTAGTGATATGAAGAGACTGCATATTTAATCACACATACAACCATATAACTAATGTTATGCCTATTCAGCTCTATCCAAGTGAACTATAAAGGGTTTGGACTGATTTATTATTAATTTAGATGAGCTGATCTAAAAATAGTTGACTATTATGTAGATCATACTAAGTATTAGCGTAGTAGTTGTTGTCTAGAAAATAATGAGTATGAGAAAGTTCGTGCCATCACAATCATTATGAATTTCTAAAGGGATCACACCCATCTTCGGTAACGATCCCCATAGTTCATGACACCAGAGCTACCGAACAACTCGGGCCAAGCAGAGTTGAAAGATGAAAGAAAGAGTAGAACGAGAAATAATGTTTGGATGCAGGCATCCATCAGCCGCACTACTCTCACCTCTCATTATGTCACGAGAACAATACCTACTATTTCACTCGCTCTATTTTATACACTCGTGACAATAGATAATCACAGAAATGATAGTGAAAAGAAGTTAGAATGACGCGTATAGCTCTCGCAGAGAGATATCTAACACCACAAGACTCGATACCCGACAACTCTCTCCCTTTATATATCATATATATTGTTATTAGTTACGCAGTCGATAGATCAAATTACATTACTCCTTTTGAGCCAAGTCTACGCTGATGACATACGCAACTCTCACACAGTTGTGCAAGGATCACTTACAAAACAAAAGAGTAATCATTTTCCAATGCGAGTAGCGAGAAGTCATCCCACTCTACCTAATGGTGGCCCAAGTGGCCCACTGATACTCCAATTAACTCACTCGCTCCCCCCTCACAAAACCCGCCACATCTATCCCCAACATCCAAACCATAATTTATGCACTTCATATCTGACTCATATGCGAAACTCACATTATACTCTCCTCCTCACCAGTATATTAGTGACATTCCTTTATTTATATACTGTAACTCAATTACACTTATTATATACTTCGATCTCCTTATGGACTACTGAGTATCTATATATATAAATTCCCTAACACATCTATATATCATAATACATCCAGCTATTAATTATACTACTCATATACTATATAATACCATCATCACTAATTCTCTAAATCACTCACTATATGACCAATACATATATACTAATATTTACTCAACGTACTTTTCATATTTATAATTCTTACATATCAATGTTCTAAGAGAGAGAGAGAACACCGAACCACAACTATTAGAGGAACAAAAAAAAGATATATTTATATTATAATATAGTATATAATATTTACTCATTCAATTTAATATATCATTCTTACTCATAGGTATATCTAACACTATTCACCCTAGATATGTTCACTATCTGAAACATTTTGATTAACTTTAGATCTTAATAACCTCGTTATTACATAACCATAGTTCATATCACTACTACACTAAATTAAACACATACCTCTACTTATAACCTCTTACTATTATAAAGACTCACCATATGCTCACTCATTAAAGAATTTAGAATCACCTCATATATTCATATAAACTTAGATTACTAATTTAAATTATGCTAACTACAGCACCTCCTATGCTATCATAACTAATTTCCATACTATCACACTAGCATCATCTCACGTATCCTCACTTTTATATTCACATCATATATATTCACGTACAAATATATTTAATAATAACTCATAATAAACTTATAATAAAATATTATTATTTACCATATATATTATTACTAATCATATAAATTACTTCTTACACAATCCTATCTCAAACTTTCTAGGATTCACTACACCAAATAATACAAATCATACACGCATATAATAGTGTGATAGGTACCACTCAGACTCTCTTCCAATTCTCCATCATTCTAAACACCATCCCCTGCCTACCAACCCCACCTCTTAATTCTTTCATATTCCTATCTATATTCGCACATACACATATGATATATTAATATATAGACGTTTAGACGCAATATACTAATATCTCGTCCTCTTGCATCTATATAAGACGAGACTATATGATATATAAAAATTAATATAGAACCTAGCTCTATACATAATATATATATCCTTACAAAATATTAAAATAATATAAAATATAAGCAATACGATACAATTATGGCTCACTTTTACTATATATGATAGTAATCTAAATTTTAATGATTTCATGTCACAGACGATATATTACTCTAATTCTACTAAAATATAATTTAATAAATTTTCGCTTTCCCTCACAACCTATTGAAGTATCAACATGGTTTCTAATAACAAGTAATATATTCTTTTAAACCTAGTAATATAATTACTTTATATATCAATAACTGATACCTGTTGGCAATATTACCTCACCTAGAAATTGAAACTCATGTATCTGACTGATACAACATCAAACGGTACTCTCTTTTTTTTTCTCTATCCTCATTTTTTAATCCAAAAGGAGATGTGGTGCGTAGGAATACTGATAAATATTTCTAAACTGCACCTTGTTTACTTAACACAGTTAGTCATTTATATATATCGACAAAAAAATACCAGCATATATATATCTATCTTCCCTATACAACACTTACTAATATAAACTAATTATTTCCACTATTATATCCTGGCTTTGACATCATTAGGTAGGCTATGACTTTGTCTAGCTACTTTTCTTATATACCTTAATACTGTATATATAAGCGTTATATGGTAGATAGTATATTTGTACAAGTATGAAGTATAATCCGGATGGAGAGCTGATTTAAAATTAATTACCCTTTATATATTAGTTGTTCTCTGAACATTTAAGAGCAAATTAAGGAATGAACAGTAAATTAGGGATTAGATATTAGAGTCATGTATAGTATTGTATAAAGTCAAATATTCTTTGAATGTTTTTCAGTTTTTCCTCCATATTACTGAAGTGTATATAATATTCTATTTAATACAATAAATGCATAAATTTGAGTTCCGATTTTAAATACAAGCATATGTGAATGAAATAGATTATGTATTAGTTAAATGAGGCGTATGTAATCCTTTTTATTTAATTTTCTTATATATTATGAATACAAATTATGTATAATGAGTATTTAAATACAGGAACTTTGAGAATAATATTATGTTATTGTTAATGTTTCTTTACATATTGAGTGTATTTCTTATGATCATCTTATTGTCCCAGAGTGTTGAGGTACTTGCGTCAAGGCTTATGAGGTTCTTACACAGAGATTTATTTGAAGTATCAGTTACATTTCCGAAACCACAACGTCTTTGCAGATGACTAGTGAGGGGAATGAATTGCGATAGATAGTTTTTAACTGTATTCTGAATTTGAAGCGATAGCTTAACTATAAGTAGCAAAGTATATATTTAATAATAATAATATTAATTAAGCACTGAGGTAAGTATATCAGAGAGCGACTCCTACCACTCGGGCATGTCGGGGACTTATTTGCTCTAATCTCATCTCTTTATAGTAAAGATCTGAATCTCACTCAATACTTATATATCATTAAAGTACTCGAATGTGAGATTAGATTACGTATATTGTTATGGGGGGAATTGCGTTCATATGTGAAAGAACAGAGAAATATGGATATATTATAGAATCAGGATTATTGAATAGTATATGAATTTTAGGAAAAAGATTAAACCATACGATTGTCATTATATATGTCGTGAGAATGAATATATTGAGGTATATGAATGTGGACGGCCGCAAGATTAGCTGGAAAGCGTTTTCGCGATCATTTGGATTGGTAGAAGATTTTGCGGGCTTACAGCGGACTAACACCCCAACTGAACTTGCCGAACATTGACCTTGACCAACCTGACCTGTGTCTTGACGGCTGACTCGGTGACAACATTGTATGGTGCACACACGTAATAGACACTTAAGTAGATGCCTGACCTTTATTTGAGGTCCTCGTTAAGCTGAAAGAACACAGTGCGTCTCTAGACGTGATGTGCAGTGTAGGTATCTATATGCTACTGTGATCTTAGCCGGCCTAAATATGTTACTCCATCTGAGTTTTACTTATATATCCGTGAGGTACTAATATGTTGTTGCACTCGACAAAACCACACTGTATATCGGTTACTGAGTAGAGTTCTAGAATTTGTCAACCCTACGTGATTGAGACACAGTTGTTAATAGTACTGGGCTCATATAGATCGCTGAGTTTGTGCAACGCATAATCGCTTCTTGTTGATCACGACACACACTATAGTGTGTTCGAGTGACTGCTACGCACCTGCTAATATCATTTGTGGACTATGTTTGCTTACCTTGTATAATGGGGACAGAGTAGCTCCATTATTTGACACTTATTAGGGCTCTATGAGGCCCAATTAGATGTATAGATTTTAAAGTTTAAACCTGTTTAATGCAACCATGAGCAGTATTTAGCGTTGTACGCGTGATCAGAGTGTGAAGTATGATTATCGCATTTAACAATTAGAGTGAGACATGGCGATAATATAGATAGTGTATGGAGAGTCGCTGTAAGAAAGCCTCGGATACAGGTGATACCGTGACACTACATTAAGCAGCTCTAGTGAATCGTTGATATCGGTATTATGGACATATTGAACATGAGTATGTAGGTTCAGACCTATTGATCAACTCTAGCCCTGAGACTTATGCGTATCAAGCTCGATCGGCACTACTATCACGTATCACTACAATGGCTGATCTGTGAGTTCACACACACACTACATCAACACATCACACTAGAGACACAATCACGAACCAGCTTACACTGTCTATATGTACACCTAAATTACAACAAAAAGCTACTAATAGACACGAATGTCACACAACGATGACTAGCTTACATGTGATAAGTCCACCATAGACATGGACTGTGCAGTTTGACCATAATCATAAGAAATGGAGGTATGAGTACATTCTGTGAAAGAAACACGGACTCTCACAACCCCTTTTGTCTTCCATGGGTCAAATTTTGTCCCACCCTAATTTATGGACTCGAGGTCTCTCCTCACACAACTTGTTGCTCCACTCGCAGACTCCTAATCTCCACTGTCACACGATTTAGCGCGTCATCCTATGAGTTGAGTCCGAGTTTTTGAGTCGCAGGATGAAGTCCAGCAAATTAGTTCGTCAAGCATTTTGTCTAGTGTGCACTAGCGACGATTCTCACAAGTACACGAGATTGACGATATGTGAACTTATCTGTAGCTAATGATAGCTTGTGATGGTTCCAATCACCGTAACGATGTTATACTCTTCTTATAGAGGGATTATTTCTTATTACTGTTTCTCTTTCGATGAGTATTAATGCAATATGAGCACTCCTTCCTACTCCCAAGTGCCAGGGGAAGAAGAAGGAAATTAATATATATATATTTATTTACATATTTTTTCAGGTTTTATAGACAGTGTAGTTGACGAAATGTTTTTAGCTGGCGAGATCAGAGAGACGAGTCAAACAAAAGTTCTCAAACAGTTGTTGATGTTAAATTCCCTTGAATAAGAGAAGCTCAATATGTTCCTCCAAACTTACCAGTGTGTAGATCTGGACATCATTCCAAGATAAGTCTGTTACGAACGTCAAATTGAGAGTTCTCGATTTGTCGAGGCCACATAGTGATCACTCTAAACAGATTGCCTACCTATATCGTATATGATGTATTGTGTGTAGTTAGCTAACTATAATTATAAATGATGCCTAATACTTGAGTATATGCAAATTTTTTCTATAGTCCACTTTTTTCTTTATCCTCCCTGATACCGCCAAAATAGTAATCGATCTCAATAGTGATGAGAGTGCCTCTACACGCGCGTTGTGTGATTACTAAAAGAGTCTATATTGTAGTAGACCTTTCGTGCTATTTCAAAAGCTCTTGTAGAATATTTCACTATATTAAAAAACTAATGATTTCTTTGATGGAGAAAACATTAATGAAAGTTAGTACTATTATATCTAAACATCTATCTATCTACAGCCTGACACTTACTTAAAAAAACGGACCGTATTAGTATAGGTCATTATCACCTCTCGTATAGCAGACTTACAAGGAATCTAGTATTATACCTATCGAAACTAATATTCTTGCATTTCAAAATCCTGAGGTCCAAAAAAACATAAAAAATAATTGTTATAATCTACTGTAATACAACTGAATTTACGGCCACATAACCTATACTTAATATATATATATACCCTTATCCACATTAATAAATTACCTATTTTTAGTACAATATGAAAATTAAAGGACATTAATCTAACTTATAATACTAAACTTCTCATCACACCACTCCTACACAAACATATTATACTACAATATCTCACTATCTTCATAAACACAGCTTTTGCCATCACACTAGAATACTCATACCTTGACCACTACTGATAAAGGACCTTGCATATTAATCTATTCACTATTACTCGAAAATGGACTCAGACAACTCATCATGCTAGTATACTATGTATCACAACCCTCATATCATAAACCACTCTAATAACATTTTAATTAGAGACTTACTTACATCACCCATGGACACCTACTACATTAACACACATCAATACACATCACAGTATAGTTATACTCAAATCCTTACACACACAACACACAGACAAGACATCACACACTACTACAAGTTCATATCAAAATATCACTACGAATACTTATTATCAAATACTTATTCACATTTTGTAATGCATTCTCATTACATTACATGTCTTCAATTGATCCTACAGTCATTTGCATTATCTTGCTCTTGTAAAGTTTCTGTAAGGGGGGCGTAGTCTTGTTGACTGCTATTATCTCCATCTAGGTGATAACTCGTCATTCTTTTACTTGTTGTAAAGGAACTTGAAATAAAATCTACTCATACATTGTGTATGTATTGAAGTGATTTCTCAGAGCATCTCACACACGCTTATCTATCTAATGAATTAGTCTCACTACTTATTACCTACATGCTAGAGAGACTTAGTATTTATATTATCTAATTTCTGTTGCATATCTCCTACGTATTACACACAATACCGACTCTCAGGAATATCACTGTCCGAAAGTCGTTTTGTGGCTCTCAAAACTCACCCGCCACTTCACTCTCAAAGACGATGCTCATATGCGCAGCGCGAACCCAGAACTATTAATGTGGGTGTTCATAGAGCTCATCGTACTACACGCCTAATACAACCGACCACTGCACAGACGTAGAATGTGTTCTTTCTTCTGTTTGACGTGCGATCAATAATTTCCTGTCACTATCGTATACCGACTCGACACTATCTGATCTGATTATTTATGCTCACTCTGCACTCTCAGCAATGATCTGCATATATTATCCGTATTATTTATTATCGTACGCCCGGGTCTCCTCTTGCCCCGCCACAGACCTGCAGCAATATTCCGCTTGACATGGACGAGTACTGATGCACACAGAATACAAGAATATATATGAGAGATATGTGACAGTACGTAATATAATAAAGCCCAAGACCTCATTACTGCCTCCCTTATATATATAACTATTAGTGAGAATTATCAGCTAGTCAGATAAATCACACTCACTATAGATTAGCTCATGAGTAACTGCGACTAATACACCTATACTCACTATGGCTTATATTCGTCGTATGTGATTCTACATTGGCCATATAGGCACTACCATAACTCCCCTCAACCAAACTCACGCCATCACTCCATATGCTACCTATATCTTCATCGCCTCCTACCAAACTCACATTTCTCTTACCATCAGCATTCCTTACTGACTACTCTAATCACTTTTTTCTATTCCCCCTAACACACTCACCCACTATAATACAGCCGCTTATACTCAATACCCGACTATTCTATCCTATCCTCACTATCATGGCCTCAAACTATTCTTCAAATACATCTTTCTATATTTACTTCATTATATCACCTTTACTTCTAACACCACAGAACTACTCATAACTATATTATATCCTCGTTTTATCAATTCTTCTCACTACCATTATAATCACGTACCCTAAGATTATCATACCGGATGAAACGGAAATGTTTAACTTTAAATCTATACCTTATATTCTCAGACACTAGTCTCATATACTACATACTATGTATTCTACTATATTAATACTATATTCATTAGCTATAACCTATTACCCTCAATGTTATGACTAAACATTTATGAATACAACGATATAGACTATGATGATACGTTAAGACAAAAAATCAACACTAAAGCCCGATTTCAGAATATCTTGCACAGCACTTCATGAGCCTGATTCTATCACAACTTCACTAACTAATTACAATCTCTATCATCATTTCAGCTTATCCCTTTCAATTGCATTACATTATATCTACCTAAATATTAAACTTCAGACATCTATTCCAGAAATTACGACCTATCATAAACAATACACATAACTCCATGAAAAACATAAAATGCAAACATATGTACACATTCTTAGTGCACAAAACCCTCATACATCCTATCGTGACGCTTTACTTTCAATATACACGCTACTGCTTTTATCGCTATCACTTCATTTATAAACTCGCTTACACACCTATATCCATACTGCTTATACTTGCTCTTCAGAATCACACACTAAACCTAATATATTCACCGACATACATACCTAATAATAGTAGAGCACCCTCATTCTCTCCATCTCCATCATGTCTAACATCATCTGCCACTCCACCTCAGATTCTTTCATAAACCATCCATATACAAATTTAAATAGAGGAGACATAACACATCTTGCCTTACTCCACTTTCAATACTAAACCAATCACTTCGACACCATTTTTCTTACACACGCTTCACTATCGTCATAATACTTTATCCATTCCAAAGCCTACCACCAACACCATATATCAGGGTTGGCATGAGTGGGCCCGACCCCAAAAAAATAACACCCGGGTTTTTTAAAAAAAAAAACCATTTGAAAAACCCACTATTTGCCCACTTGGGTTTTTCAATTTTTTTTAAGAATAATTGCATTAATGCTAGTAAAAGAGATATATAAATGTTAGAAATTATAAATCATGGTGCTATCAAAAGGTGTTATAAGCTCAATTGTAATTCCTTTGTTGAAAAGAATAAAGATTACATACTTATATATATATATATATATATATATATAATCATATATATATATTATTTATATATATACATAATATATATTATATATAATATATATAATGAGATTTACAAATAAAATTTTAATGATATTTATATTCAAATCATTTTTTCCGAAAGCTAAATTGGAAATTTGCGCACCCATTTGTACACAATTGAGAGTTTAAATTTTTTTTTCAGAATAAGGTGCATGTAAAATAGTAAAACAAAAATGAAATCATTAGAAATTATACTCTTTTATTAGTGAAAGTTTATAAGCTCCATTTTAATCGTTTGTTTGAAAGAATGAATTATATATATATATATATATATATATATATATATATATAATATTATATATATATTATATATATATATATATATAATATATAAGGGAAAAGGCACGGAATTGCGTTATTCCCCTCAATAGATATTTAAGAAAATGATTATGAAAAAATTCAATAAATGAACAATAACAATTTACAACTACCTTCAATGAGTTAATTTGTTTTCTAATGAATGATGAACAAACTTGTACTAGAGGAGGACGTCGGACAATCAGCCAAGTATCAGGCTTTCATGGAAACGAAAGGTATTTGTGCAGGACCTGAGGATTAGAGCGAGCAGCCACGTAACCTCAGGGTGAAGAATTCATCAATGACGCCAGATTGTATAAGATCTCTGTTTTTTTTTTTACTCTCTTAATACTCTCATAAATTGTTTATAGTAGTTCAGGTAGATCAGAATATATTTAATGATTTAATATAAAAATAATAAATATTAATAATAAAGAAAATAAGATAAGGAAAAGATTATTATAAAATAACTTTACTGTGAAAAAGGTTTAAGGACAGAGGATAGGGTCATGAAGTGGTCCCTATTTAAGAATAAGATGTAAATACTGGGTATTAGCTGGTTCGCAATAAAAAAATAAGAAATCAATCCCACAGCTGAAATGCCGTATGACCCACAACTATGAAAAGTGTTAATAAACCAGAATAAATTTGACACGAGCAAAGGTGTTCGTGTTTGTGACATTACAGCTCAACAATCCTTAGATCGTTATATAATATCCTGCTTCCAATGATACATTTAAAAAAATTTCAGAATTCTATATTTATTTGTGTACGTTGGGGATTCTCATGCAGAACAATCTCTTTATCTCGTTTTCTTTTTCATATGTTGAGTGTAAAACAGATGCTAACTTTCCAAGCGAATGATATTAATTAACAATTCGCAAAATTGTACGAAAGACTTCTATATTGGTAGGTTTCATTAATGACCGTTTTTCAAACAGTCAAGTTTCAAAGTAAGTTTGATTTTAGTTTCAGTTAGAATTACTTCAATCAAATCCCACGATTAGTTAATGCTGATTTGATTTTGTTTTGTTCTTCTTTCAAGTTGTCAGAAAACTGACAAGTTGAAGTAAAGAATCAAAACGTTATCTGCAGGTTTTTACTTTTGATCTTCTAGTTATTACTACGTCAGATAGCGAATGACTACTATCTGTAGGGAATGTTAACTACCATAGCTACAATAACTACTATAACTACTACCGCAATTATAATAGTAATAGCATGCCCGCAAATGTCTGTTGGTTCTTCTATGTTTGATGTAATGTTAGAGACTCTTCTGGTTTGGCAGAACAAGAAGTCTGCAAAAATATTATTATGACTGTGTAAGTATTTCCCATATTCTATTAATAATTACATCTTTAAATATGAATTACTTGACATTAATTATATGAATTATTTTACATTAAATTATATTAATCAATTTATATTTCCTACAGATTTAACACACCTGCGACAATAGAGATGTAATCTAACTGAGTGATAAACAATTCCACTTCTGCACAGATTCCAAGTAAATTCGGATCTCAAAATCAGAGTCAGATATATCATAAACAAAAATCTCTGTTAAAACTTTTTTAAATACAAACTAAACTCACTAATATCATGAACATGAAAACAAAAGTTACTAATATTTCAACAATCTTTCTGAAACACAATAACACCGGTCAGTAACATTCTTAATTAACCCAGGTTGAAAATAATTGAATAATAAATGATAAATAATAATGAAAAATATGATAATAAAAAATTTATAATATACAAATCATAAAACTCCAGCATTAGGCTCCAGGTTCCATGAAAGAAAGAACAGCTCCCTTTATATATATATATATATATATATATATATATATATATATATATATATATATATATATATATAATATATATATATATATATATATATATATATATATATATATATTATATATTAATAATATATATATTATATAATATATATATATATATATATATTATATAGATATATTTATTATATATATATATATTATATATATAGATATATATATATATATATATTATATATATATATATATTATTATATATAGTTTATGAAGTGTTTGTAGGGAAGATATATGCTGTATTTTGGTTGAAAGAGTGCGATCGAGTGACTGAGGGACTGGTGTGAAGAGAACAAGTTGCGTTTAGGAGTGGTAGAGGATGTGTGATCAAATCTTTACATTGAAACCAATGATTGAGAAAATGAGGGAAAGAAGAATTAAATTATATTAGGTTATGGATTTACAAACAGCGTGATAGAGTAATAGGGAAGCTTTAATGGCAGGTATTAGTGATATATGGGTGTTGGTGTTAGGCTTCTAAGGAATCAAAGTATGTATGACGATAGTTGAAGCGTGTGTAAGAATAAATGTGTCAATGGTGATTGGTTTAGGATTAAATAGCGGAGTGAGACAGGTTGTTGTTATGTCTCCTGGTTATTCAATTTTATTATGGATGGGGTTATGAAAGAATTTGAGTTGGGGAAGGAAATGGTTGTTAGAATGATGGAGAATGAGAGGAGTGGAGGGTGCCCTATCCTATTATATGCGGATGATTTGGTCTGTGTGCGAATCTGAGAGAGTTTGGAGGATGGTAGAGAGATTTGCAGGTATGTAAAAGGAGGTTTGAAAGTAAACGTAGTTAAGAGAGAGTAAGGTTATGTTGTGAGTGAGGATCAGTCCTCAGTGTGAAGTATGTTAGATGTGAGCAGCTGGAGCAAGTGTCTGAGTTTAAATATTTAGGTATGTGTTGGATGAGAAGGGAACGGATGATGCAGCAGTTAGTAGGAAAGTTGTGAATTGGCAGGAAGGTCTGTGCAATTAAATCGTTGGTGGAAGTAAAGGGACTAAGTCTTGAGTGCGCTAGAATCTTAATGAGGGTATGTTGTTACCTGTGTTATTGTATGGTAGTGAGGCTATGGTCTGGAATAAGAAGTGTACATCAAAGTTCAATTGTTCAGATGACAATCTTAGGGGCATGCTAGGTGTGAAAAAGAATAAATAAACATGAGGAATGAGCATATTAGAGAGTTGTGTGGTGTGAAGAAAGCGGGTAAATGAGAGAATATATATATATGTGAGATGGTTTGGTCATGGTGAAAGGATGAATGATAGCCGGTTGGTTAAGCGGGTGTATAGTGGTGGAGAATGTGTTGGGAACCGACCGGCTGGAGACCGAAGAGAAAGTGGACTTGAGTCGGTGAACGAATGTCTGAGGAGAGAAATGTTTTGATGTTTTGGCAGAGGGCGAGAATAAAGTGCATGATAGGAAGAAGGGCGGGGTTTTGTATGGGGGTATGGGTTGTGGCCCCACCTGGGCCAGGGGATGAACCCTTACATTGACGAATGTACCATAGTGAGGGTCCGTCGCGTCCCATTGATGCTCTAGGGTGGATTTCTGTCTGTGACGAGCTCTCACTAACAATGGTACAGAGGGGGCGGTTAAGGCTGGGCTTTCTTTCGACGTTTAGTCATGTTCTCCTCTGCTTGTCTTTCGATGCTTGCTGTAGCTGCACCTTACCCCAAATCTTTGGGCAAAGAGGAAGGTGAAGAAAGAAATTTAAGAAAGAAAGAATATATATTATATATATATATATATATACTATATATATTATATATATATATTATAATATATATTATATATATTATATATATATAATATTATAATATATATATAATTATATATATATATATATATATATATATATATAAATATTATATATATATATATAATATATATATATATAATATATATATATATAGTGGGCCGTTGTCCAAAAGAGCACCTGATATATTTCTTCGAGATGGTGAGGAGTAACCAGGTCTTAAGGTTTGTATCATTTCAACAAAGTACTTCAATTCAACACTTAAAAATGAGACGTTGTTAGCATAAAAAAAAACTGTGATTTTTTTGGTCAAGAATTTCTTTTTGTGCAGTTGTCATTTTAATGGTATATTTAGACAATTTCTTTTGAGTTTCTGATGTGTCAGATACAGATAACCATGTTTTCATTGTTGAATGTCTTGCAGCCATCGAAAATTAGATGAATCCCTTTCTTCTACATCTGTAAAATCCATACTTTCAACAGTTGTATTAGCACTTGATTCACTAGATTTGCCAGAATATGACAAGCGCTTACAAGATTTTTCAGATGCACTTTTATTCTTTCAATTTTATTGCTAATTGTATCACTGTAATATTTACATTTTACTTTGCTGGTGCCTTAGACATTCAGAACTTCAGTTCATTCATTTCCTAGTTTTCATCTGGATCCCAGAGTCTTTGGCATTACTGTTATAAATCAAACTTTATATAACTTTAACAAAATTGAAAACAAAACAATTAAATTAATATGAAATTGTCATTTATTGCTGAAAAGGAAAAGGAAAAATGAAAAAACCAATTTTCCCCGTTTTTTTTTGGGTTTAATCGAAAAAACCCGGGCCCACTGGGCTTTTTCAAAAAAAGTGGGTTTTTTGCCAACCCTGCCATATATTAACAACACCTGTCACAGAGCTTCTCTATTAATCCTGTTGCAAATCCATAAAACCTAAATACAATTTATTTTCTCAATCATTTGTTTTAATGTAAAGATTTGACCCACACATCCTCTACCACTCCTAAACGCACCTTGTTCTTCACCAATCAGTCCTTCAGTCACTCGACGCACTCTTACGACCAAAATACCAGCATATATTCTTCCCTACAACACTCAATTAACTAATTCCCCTATAATTCCTACAATAATCCCCTTATCTCCCTTACCCTTATATAAGGGTACTATTACTGCTCTTCCTCCAATCCCTCGAACTATACCCTCCATAAACGATTTGTTACACAATTTCCAAATCCAATCAATTATTATCTCGCCTCCGTTCTTGATCATTTCAACAGTAATTTCATCCTATACCTGGCAGATTTACCATTCTTCAACTTTCTCACTCTACCCATTACCTCCTCCTTTACTAATGACCCCATCCCCAAAATACCTGATCCTTCTTGCACCATCATCCAAACCCACGCACATTCACTATCAACACTCTTTATTACTGCCAATGCTATGCAGATTTTTAAAGTTATATTCCTTTTCCCTTTAGCTATTTTTTTTTTTTAAATTTAACACCAAACCACCATATTTAATACCCATGCAGGTTTAGTTTTGTAATGGTCTTAAAAAAATATTTAGATAAACCTACAATGTTGAATGGTCAGTAATTTTGGGCTTATCCAAAAGATTCCTCATACATCCCATGAAAATGCTCCATGTAGAATTAATTCCATCATCGCAAATCCAAAGGCATTCTGGGCATTTATAATATCTATGCTATTCTGCAGTCTTGGAATTTTAGGGCTAACCTTTCCTCTCGTGAAACGAGAAGAACAAGGCTTATATGTTTCCCCAACAAGGCATTAGAGATTCTTATGAACCATATATCATATAGATAGCAAAAAAGCACCCAGTAAACAACCTCTTAATACAAAAGGTATACATCTTGCTCTATACATGAGCTTGCCAATGACGATGAAAATTTAAGCACTACCCCAAGTATGTATAGGAATTCTCATTACATATATAATTATCATTTAATTAATTAAAAGCTAATCAACACACATTGTTCTGTAGCCTCACCATTACATACTCTAATAGTATTTGTGTAATCCCTTTTAATTGTATTCATTTAAACTAAATGTTTGACAGGAAATTATTACCTTTTCCGCCTTGATTGTTTAACTTCCACAAACTTGTGCAATATGAACTTCCCATCTTTTCTAGTTTGGTGGTATATATTTGGCATGCAATTATTCCTCGAACTACTAAAACTCGTGCAGGCATGATGTTCTAATGATTTATCTGAGATTACTTCCCTCTAATTAATTTTTACTCAAACCTAGCACTGGAAAAAAACAAAAAAGTCCTTCAGACCGATTATAACGATAACCAATAAAGATTTTTTTTTTTCCTGTTAGCACTTTAGTATCAACAATTACTATGAATTCACCAATTTTGTAACGACTGTTATAGCCAATTTCAGCAAAGCATGAGTAAAAAATAAATGGAATTTACTAAGTCAGGTAATGATATATTTATCCACCAGTATAATAAATGTCTTTTCTTTAGAAAAGGAACAAACCTGTGTTGCACAGTTATCATTAATGGACTAACATAACTACTACAATTACTTAATCGCCGATTACTTCTCAATTTTTACAATTAATTTACCTTATTAATATATTATGGTTTATCTATACCTAGGAAGAGGTTGAGTAAAAACCTTACAATGGAACTCAAATAAAGAAGCCGTGTCAACCTTAAAACCTACACTAGTATCAAGGGACACCACTGATGAACTATGGGCAAATGTTAAATGAGATTAAGGAAAAGTCAGATGACCCTACCAAATTCCCGCTATAGTGACAGATAATCCCAAATCTACAGCAGTGAGATAAATTCCCAACTCCCTATATATATATATCTATAACTACCGAGTGAGGAGAACCCACATACACCAAATTCCACCAGAATGAGATACACCATTCCCAAACTCTCGGAGCTCAGGCTTACCTCAACCCTTCCCAAATACCACCGTGCCGAATAACCTTCCCCAAATTCCAACAGTGAGGAATAAATTTCCCAAATTCCACCAGAGTTAAGGTTATAAAATTCGCAAAATCCACAGCCTTTGAGATAAATTCCCAACCCACTCCACCATGAAGGAATTCTCAAAATTTCACCGTGTTAAACCATTCTCGAATTTAACCAAAGTGAACTTGTCATATTGAACTAAAACTTTCACATTCAATTCATTGAAAAACTAGTAATCAATGGTGCTAATAACTCAAATAGTGTGTTTATCTGTAAAAAATTATCACATGCTTTTCTTCCGTCAATCATCCTTATGTAGTGATAGCTATATTAGTTGGGCCGATTTTCTTTGATGTTTACTGAAAAATCCTTTTTAACATATCTGTTGATTTTTAAAATTTAAAATGCATCTGATATCGAAATTTATAACTGGTTGATAAATTTAATGAGAGAGAGAGAACTTATTGCTTCCAATGATAACTTATTGCCATTTAGTTGTACACACTGTTTTCTATTCCACAACCACTCTTTAATCCAACATGTACCACTCCACCTATTCCACATTGCAAATAACTTCTTCATCAGCCTTATGTGGGGAACCTTATCAAAAGCTTTGCTAAAGTTTAAATATATAATATCAACTGAATCTCCTTGGTCAATGCAGTCAGTAATGTATTCCATAAATTCTAAAAGGTTTGTCTGACATGACCTACCCTTTCTGAAACCATGCTGGGAGTCATACAATACCTTGTTATCTTCCAAATATTTCTCTATATGACCTTTCAGTAACTTTTCCAGAACCTTTGCAACCAGAGATGTTAAGCTAAGCTAACTGGCCTATAATTTTCCCAAGTCTTCCTTACTACCTTTCTTATAAATAGGCACAACATATGCCATTTTCCAGTCATCTGGTACCTCACCAAATGTTATTGATGCGGTTTTTAATGTACCATTTTACACTTTTAAATAAGAATGAAGTGAACACAATTTAATTCTTCCTTGTTATAAATTTGGGTAATAGTAGTGCAGAGGGGTGTCACCCCCGATTTTTATGAAAATCACAGGATATACACTAAAAAAATAATAATTAATAATAGTGAAAATGAAAATCATTGCGTTCTCTAGGAAAAAAAAGTTACAGCCTCTAAGTTTTTAAAACTCCCATAGACTTTTCCTTTTTTATCCATCTAGGTTACATCTCATTTCAGGCCCTCTAGTTCAGGTTATGATAAGTTTTGTTAGGTATACACTAGTGTTGCACCAATACTGAAATTTTAGTCTGATACTGATACTGATACAAGTACTCAATATTTTCAAAACCGATACCGAAATTTTTGCTGATACACATACTGATATATATATATATATATATATATATATAATATAATATATATAATATATATATATATATATATTATATATACTTTATATATAATATTAATATATTATATATATATATATAATATATATATGTATATATACGGTATATATATATATATATATATATATATATAATATATATATATATGATATATTATATTATATAATATATATATATATTATATGTATGCACATATATATATATATATATTTATACTTATATATATATATATATATAGTATATATATTACAGATGTCACCACCACTCACGGGTAGAGCCCTATTCAGAGGGGGTGTTGTACGCCTCAAAAATTCACCAACTAACGTAAATTACGCAGATTAGCACAGACGCAGGCGTTAAAGTGAGGGAGAATAAATTCAGTAGGAAACAGCATGCAAGATGAGAGAATTCCACAGAACAGAGTGGCAGGAAAGAAGGAAGCACAGCAGCGAAAAACTAGCCTGGAGTTACCAATATCAACACAAAACTCATTGCGCAGATTGACAGCACCCTTGTGTTACAGGGTTTTGAAAAGCTCGGTGGTAATGCGGAGTTGATTAAGTTCCCTCGAGCACCTGCCACTGCAGTACCTATAGGATAGAGCTAAAGCACCAACATCGCGCCGCAAAGATAGAGGGTCAAGTGAAGTGGAAAGTACAGAACAGTTTATAAGCCTTTTGGCCTTTGACTCGACCCTATCCAAAAGCCGGTGAAACCTGAGCCCCCCAGATATGAGAGCAGTAGTCCATGCAAGGACGGATTGCAGGCCTTTTGTATAACTGGGGTAACTAGAAACTGAAAAATGTCTCGCCAGTCTTAAACAGAACTCAGTTTCTTTGAGGCCTCCCTATCAACCGTTGTGATGTGAGGTTTCCAAGACATTTTTTTGTTTATGTTAAGGACAAGGATGTTTATATTGTAAAACAGGAGAGACAATGCGAGAACGGTCGAAGAGATAGGAAAGTTAGAAGGTGCCTTCAAGAAAGAGATTTAGTAAGGATGGTTTTTAAAGAATTAGAATTTCACAAGGTTGAATGACCCCACCCGAAATTCTATCCAGATCAGCAAGAATAGAATTGCGGAAAAATTAAGACGAGAGGCAATTCTAGAAGTAAAAGGGGGAGTAGAATTGAAATGAGTTGAAGAATGAAGAGTCGAGTCATCGGCATATGGATGAATAGAGTTAGATGTGCAGGTGAGAAGATCATTACTGAAAAGTAGGAGATAAGACAGAACCCTGAGGAACACACCACTATTGACAGAAAAGAAGTCGCCCCAACAGTCGATATTTGAGTGATTTGAAAGGAAAAACTAGCATAAGTTAAGCAAGGAGAAGGAGGAACCCAAAGGAGGGGAGCTAGGAGAGCAGTGATGCGTGCCATACTGTGTCAAATGCTTTGGATTTTTTCAAGTGCCACTACACAAATCTCTCTGTAGTTCCTAAGGGTGGAAAACCATAAATAAGTAAAATAGGAAAGTATATCACCAGTAGATCTCGAGCGCTGAAAGCTGTGCTGGCGATTGGATAGAAGTGAAAGATTCCAGATGATCTAAGAAATAAAGAGTTGAGAAGGGTTTCAAATATCTTAGATAAAATACAAGTGAGAGGTATAGAAAGATCAGAGTGGCTTCCTTTTTTCGGAATAGGTTGGACATGTGCGCGCTTCCAACACTGAGGAAAAGTGTTGGTATTGTGACAGATAATATAGTTGAACAAGGGAGGGGGTCAGCACGGAAGCACACTTCCTCAAAACTCGGGGAGAAACGCCATTCTGGTCACCCACCATCCTAACGTTCATAGATTTCAGGAGTCCATGCACCTGATCAAATGCAATCACAGGCAAAGGCATAGGACACCTGAGAGGAGGAAGACCAGAATCGTCCAGGGTTGAGTTAGAGGAAAATAGGAGGCCGAAGAGATTGGCCTTTTTCAGCTGGAGAATTAGCAACAGAACCATCAGATCGAATAAGAGGAGGAAAGGCAGATTTACAGATTTCTTATGAAGTTTACTTTGGTTTACAAACAATTGGAATCAGCTGTTGTGATGGAGCCCATCGATTTGCACAAAACAAATTAAAAACATAACAATAGTTTATATTACAAATAATTGACCAACTATTGTGATGGAGTTTATCTATTTGGAAGAAATTATATTTAAAGTTTATTTTATTGAATGAAACATTCATCAATTCAAACGGGCCTACCACATAGCCATATTGTTTGTTACATTTTTGAGTAAGCACATCCTAAATTCAACATTTTTTTTGATTATGTGCATAGTTTGACAAACATGAATTCAAGCTCAAGCATTTCTTAAGTTTCATAAGCACAAATGCAAAAACAAAAACGACTTTACAATACAGCAGTTTTCATTTTTGCATTTGTGCTTACAAAATGTAAGAAATGCTTGAGTTTGCGTTCATTTTTGTCAAACTTAGGACAAAATCGTAAGAAATGCCTAATTTAGGACGTGCTTATGCAAAAAAATTTAAACAAACAATATTACAGTGTTATAGTAGTAGGCCATTTGAATTGATGAATGTTTCATTCAATGAAATCAGCTTTAAATATAATTTCCAAATAGATAAACTCCATCACAATAGTAATCAATTATTTGTAATATAAACCATTTGTTGTTTTTATTTGTTTATTCCAAATCGATGGGCTCCATCACAGCAGCGGATTCCAATTGTTTGTAAACAAAAGTAAGAAATCACATTCGTTTTTGCACAAAATTCGTGCTAAAACTGTATAAGGGTATCTTACTGAGCGAGCGTAAGCACAAATGACAAAAGCGTAAATAGTCTAGGTCAGATAGATAAGGATATTATCAGACAAATTACGGATATGCTCTTCAAAATTTTCAACCGCCATTTTCAAAAGAAAGCCAAGCTCCAATATCCTATGTTGAAATGTAAGAAACATTGCGATTGGTTCATAAACAAATTTCTAATTTTTTTTAAAATTTTCATTGTACCCTTTATGACATTTTTGAAAATAATGTAATACTCACTGTGCCGTAAAAGTAGCCCTAAACTTTACTGATCCACTGTGCCATAAAACTACCTCTAACTTTTACTAATAGACTGTTTAGTAGCTGCTGAAAGATTTTATATATATTTATTTTTTTTTTTTTTATTATTTTTTTTTTTTCAGTTATCACCACCGCTCACGGGCAAAGCCCTATTCAAGGAGGGGGTGTTACACTCAACAAAATTTCAACTAACGCAAATTACGCAGATGAGCACAACGCGGGCTTTAAAGTGAAGTAAGATTAAATTGAGTAGGAAAACACAGAAGATGGAGAGAGAATTCCACAGAACAGAGGTGGCAGGAAAGAAGGAAGCACAGCAGCGAACTAGCCTGGAGTTACCAATATCAACACAAAACTCATGCGCAGATACAGCACCCCTTGTGTTACGAGGGTTTTGAAAAGCTGGTGGTATGCGAGTGATTTAAGTTCCCTCGAGCACCTGCCGCTGCAGAACCTATAGGATAGAGCTAAAGCACCAACATCGCGCCGCAAAGATAGAGGGTCAAGTGAAGTGGAAAGTACAGAACAGTATAAAGCCTTTGGCCTTTGACTCGACCCTATCCAAAAGTCGGTGAAACCTGAGGCCCCCCAGATATAGAGCAGGTAGTCCATGCAAGACGGCATGAGGCCCTTGTATAACTGGAGTAACTGAGAAACTGAAAAAAAGTCTCGCAGTCTAAACAGACTCACAGTTTCTTTGAGGCTGCCCTAGCAACCATTGTGATGTGAAGGTTTCCAAAGACATTTTTTGTTTATGTTAAGGCCAAGGATGTTTATATTGTCAACAGGAGAGACGAAGAGAACGGTCAAAGAGATAGGAAAGTTAGAAAGGTGCCTTGAGAGGGAGATTTGTAGAAGTTGGTTTTTTAAAGAATTAAATTTCACAAGTTGCGACGACCCCACCCGGAAATTCTATCCAGTTATCAGCGAGAATGGAATCGAAAAGATTAAGACAAGAGGCAATTCTAGAAGGTAAAGATGGAGCAGAATTGAAATAAGTTGAAGAATAAGGTCGAGTCCATTGGCATATGAGTGGATAGAGTTAGATGTCCAGGTGGAGAAAATCATTAATGAAAAGCAGGAATAACAGTAGAGATAAGACAGAACCCCTGAGGAACACCACCTATTTTGATTTAAACGAAGAAGATTGTCGATTTTCTACGACAGCCGATATTGAGCGATTTGAAAGAAAGCTAAGACATAAGTAACAAAGAGAAGGAGGGAATCCAAAGGAGGGGAGCTTGGAGAGCAGTGACGGGTGCCATACCCGGTCAAATGCTTTTGGATATGTCAGCGCCACCACGCAAGTCTCCCCCCCGTAATTCCTGAGGGTGGAAAACCATTAAATCTGTTAGATAGAAAAGTATATCACCAGTACTCGACCGCCGAAAGCCGTACTGGCGATCGGGAAAAGAAGGAATGAGATTCCAGATGGTCTAAGAAATGAGTGTTGAGAAGGGTTTCAAAGATTCTTAGATAGATACAGGTTAGCTATAGGGCGATAGTTAGAAGGATCAGAGCGGTTCCTTTTGTCGAATAGGTTGGACATAGGTCGCGCTGTCGAACACTGAGAAAGCGGAAAGTGCAATTATTGAGTCATTGAGCAATATAATGAACAAGACTGAGGGGCCAGCACGGGAAGCACACTCCCCTTCCAAAACACGGGGAGGAATGCCATCCGGGCCACCCGCCTTCCTAACGTTCATAGATTTCAGGAGCCCCATGCATCCGATCAAATGTAATCTCAGGCAAAGCCATGGGACACCTGAGAAGAGAAGGAGGAGGAAGAGGAATGCCAGATCGTCCAGGGTTGAAGTTAGAGGAAAAATAGGAGGCCGAAAGAGATTGGCCTGTCAGTTGCGAGAGTTAGCAACAGAACCATCGATCGAATAAGAGGAGGAAAGCTAGATTTACAGAAGTTGTGGGAGATGTTTTTGGCAAGAGGCCAGAAAGAATTTATCAGTAGGAGAACCAAGCAGGTTAGCGCACTTTCGTTTGATGAAAGTCCGCTGTTGCTCGTCGAAGAGATCCCTGCAACGATTTCTAGCTGAATGAAAAATTAGCGAGAGTGATAGAGAACGAGAGAATTTTTCCACCCCCCGATACGCCATTGTCTCTAGCCTGAATGGCCAGAGAGCAATTACGATCGAACCATGGATTATGAAGAGAGAAGGAGAAAAATT
>JABUQX010101156.1:45000-52500 GCA_015478945.1 Trachelipus rathkii | reverse complement strand
AAAGGCAACTTGCTTATTTATCATCTAAAGGACTGTTGTAAAAGCTGTAATTCTCAAAAAAATTACCTACAAATAAAACATCTTTTGAGAGTTATGAGAAAACATCATATTTTCAACCACAACACTCCCACATTTCAAGGAGCAATAATTAAGAATTAGGATATGCTGTTAAAATATTATAGCAGGAAAACTGAATACAAGAATATTGTTTGGTTGCATGTAAACATGGAAGAAGAGTGCCTCTAAAGTAAGATTTGGAAATACTAGGAAAATTACAATTAAAAGTTAATTTTGAAAGAAGATATGAATTTCAAAATATCCTTTCAATTAACCTATTAACTTAATTGGAAAATAATCTAAAAAGAGTGTAACAGAGGAAAGGCGACTTGCTTATCATCAAAAGGAAGCAAAACCATTTTCCCTAAAATATCAGTATATGGCCTTTCTTGAAGAGCGGATAAATTAGAAACTTTATATATACCTAAAATAGAACTTTCTATTAAAGGCCTGTCGTAAAAATTGCATTTTTCCAAAAATTCCCTACAAAGGATAACCATCTCTTTAGAGTTATGAGAAAACACTATATTTTCAACCACAACAACACTCCCACATTTCAAGGAGCAACAAGAATTTGGATATGTTGTTAAAATATCATAAAAGGAAAACTGAATACATGAATATTGTTTGGTTGCATCTGAACTTGGAAGAAGAGGGCCTCTAAAGTGAGATTTGCAAAAACTAGGAAAATTACAATCAGAAGTTAATTTTGAAGTAAAATATGAATCTGATAACATCTTTTCATTTAACCTATTAATAACCTGCTGCAATGGCTTATCTCCTTTTCGGACCATTCTCTTAAAAGACTGTAGAAAGTTCTCAAAGGGAAATGCACTTGATAAATCAAGAGGGCCAAAATCTTTGATACTATCTGCAAGGTGTATCAGGCCATGCATATTGTGGGTTAAATATTGTTGCCCATACAAATTCATAGTTGTGGTAACAAAATGCTTTAACAGATTTTTTGCATATTTGCAGTACTCATCAATTGTATAAAATGTTGGACTAAGAAGAATGATTTATGAAATAGATAAACTTAAAAAGTGATCATACAATGACTGGTACTGCTTTTTAAATACTTTTTTTAGAACAACAGGCCCAGTATACAGCAAGAATTGTCTAAACTCTGTTGCCTTCCATCGTTTAATTTCATCCAAAGCACGAGGCTTCCTATTGAACTCCATAGGCATACTATTTTTTAATAAAATTAGCTCAGTAGATATCATGTTGATGATTCGAGTTGGCAACTTTTTAGGAACTGCCCCAAAAATCCATAAATAGAGGAGACTACGAACAACCCCAAGACAAACTAAGTGCATATAGTCAAGAGGAAAACATCTCATAAAATCAAGTCCTGGAATTGTGGTAAGCAATGTTTCACCAGTATGAAAATCTTCATCATCTCGTCTCAAGAAGGATTCATTAGTCCTTCCGACAGCATCACATTCTGGAAAAGTCATGCGATTGTTTATCCATACTCCTGGTTGTATACACTTTGTACATGAACTATAACCTGCATGACCTTTAATATTTAACAAAAATGATTTTGCCGGACCATCACAAATAAATCCTTTAATTGATATAGACAAAGACTTGCCATCTATGTTAAGTCCCTGCCTCATTAAAATTTTTATTTCATTAACAAATTCCCTTAAATAAGATGCACAACTTTTTGGTTTACCCTTACCACAGTAAACACCAATTGGAAACACAACCGATTTTATAGAGGGAACATTAGCTACCATACCTAAAATAGGCCAAAGGTCAGTGGAGCTGCTTTTGAAAAGAGGCAAACCATCAATATTAAGAACTAACTGAATATTTGATATATTTTCTTTTACATTCTTCCAAATCTTTTTTAACACTCTTTCTAACCCTATATGTGAATAATGACCTGGCTCAACAGACACCATAGGAATACAAGGTGGAGTACCATACAAAGACCTAGCATCTGAAGGCAAATTCTGAAAACATTTATGCAACTTCAAAATAGTCAACAAGCTAGTCATAGCAACAAGACTAATATTGAATGCAACAGCCCAATCTTTTAAATTTCTCTTCAAGGGGTCACATTCAAACGATTTTGAATAAAACTCATCACCATCACTTTCAGATATATCAGAAAGATGTGTTTCTTCTAAAATGTCATCAAAACACAATGGTTCCATTGAAAACAAGGAAGGTATTTGGGAAGATGGGTGGTCAACTTCTTTAGATGGTGATGTAGGTTTTTCATAATGTTCAACACTTTGTGATACGACTTCAGCAATTTCATGAGTTCTTGTGCTCCCTAGATTATATTGACTGTTTTTGTCATTTGTAAATTTTGTAGTGGTGACTTGCATAGATCTTCGTCGTTTAGATTTTCCCTGTCGAGACAATTGCATGTACGATTTTCGGAACATATTTATATTTGAACTAAAGACAAGTTATGCAGAGTTTACTCTATTTAATTAAGCCTGCCGCTGTTGACATTTTTAAATTCCTAAATAATAGTATACATATAATATATATATATATATTATATATAATATAATATAAATATATATATATATATATATATATATATATATATATATATTATTATATATATTAATATATAATATAATATATAATATATATAGATATAATTATGGCCAACTAAAGAAGGTACCCGCATGATATCTCTAAAAATAAGATAGGTACAAGAAAACTAAATAAAGTATATGAGAATCAGCGTATGAAATTGTATGGAAAATGATTTTTTTTTTTTTAAATCTTCAAAACTACGATAGGTACAATAAAACTAATAACATATATGGAATCAGCGTATGAAATTTTTGTATGAAAAAAAGGATTTTTTTTAAAAAAAAAAATGCAAATTAACATAGTTGGAATCAGCATATAATTTTTTTGTTAGTGGCTCGAGCCAACGTAGTGTTGTGACAAGAGAGGGGACAATTCCCCCAGGAGGCGAGAGATCCCGACGCTTTGCGTTTACCCAGGGGGTGTTATTCTTTCTAGTTAAAAAAAATTAAAACATAAAAAAATCTTTTTTTCATACAAATTTCATACGCTGATTCCATATATGTTATTAGTTTTTTTGTACCTATCGTAGTTTTAGAGATATTAAAAAAAAAAAAAAAATCATTTTCCATACAAATTTCATATGCAGATTCCATCTATATATGTTATTAGTTTTCTTGTACCTATCTTAGTTTTAGAGATATCATGCGGGTGCTTTACTTAGTTTCACACATATATATAATATATATATATATATAATATATGATATATATATATATATATTATATATAGATATATATATAGATATAGTATATATATATATATATATATATATATATATATATATTATATATATAATATAATATATATATATATATTATATATATATATTAAATTTGATATTTATTTATGTTTTCCAATACTATCATTTTCACCCTATGTTTTTTTACATCATAGTCTTTATTTGCCTGGTGATTTGTAAAGTAGCCTACGCCATAAAGTGGGATAGAATGAAATTTGATCAGTTGGAGTATTGGAAAAGCCTATGGGCTTATTCAGAACTTCATGAGTCTAACTTTTTTTTTCTAAAGATGTCATTTTTTTTTATACTTCATTACAATTTATTTAGAGTCCATGCTGTGATTTTTATAAAAATGCCGGATGACTGACCAAAACTTTACAATTACCATATATAGTTTACACCAAAATCTATTTGAAAGGTATGGCCAACCTGCCTTTCATGGAGTACTTGGTCAACTAAAATACAAAAAAAACAGTAACACGCAAACATGGTCAAAACATAGTGCCAGAAATATTATATATATATATCAAATATATATTATATATATATATATATATATATATATATATAGATAACCATATATATATATAGTAGTATATATAATACTTTCATACTACAGCCTATGAGTCAGGTACTTATATATATATATATATAATATATATATATATATATAATATATATATATATATATATATATATATATATATATATATATAGGACTGGAAACCAATGTTTGAACCATGTTTTGTGTTGATTTTTTAGAAAGTCACGAAAGGGAGGTTGTTCCTGAAATTCGAATAGATCTTTTGCATAAATGATAAATATTTGTTGCTTCAATAAATAATGTTATATGCACCTCGGAATCTTTCAGTCACTTGTCTTGATAGGCCCATGTGGCTTCTTACTGTCTTTTTGTTTCTAATCATTTTAGTGCATTTCTAGTTTTCTTAGACAAAATCATGTAAATAAAAAGCTGGGCTCTTCTAATAAATAATTAGATTTAAGAAATAAAAATTTAAAAAAAAAAACTGAAAAAAGTTTTGCCGTCTTCAAACTTCCAATTAATGACATTTATTGCCAGATGCTTATTTGAAAAAAAAAAATTTTTTAGACAAATTTATGATGAAGCAACATTTTATTACTTTTTCAATAATCACTGGCTGGCAATTAGCTCACCCCTAAGATAAATGCTCATGTGCCATGTATTCATTTACACTACAAAATAATGTGATTTCCAAGAAAATGTAAAAAAAAAAAAAAAAAAAAAAAAAAAAAAATTAAGGCTCATGTGGGTTATCTGCCTCCAGTTAAGCTCAAGTCAATTTTTTTTTTAAATCTACGCAATCGAATAAGGTGTTCAAAGTGTCTTGGTGCTAGATGCGTGTTTTTTTTTTAAACAATGCAAAGTGAAATAAATTCTAAATATAAAAATAATTTACATTAGGTGAAGTTATTTATATATTAAGTAAAGGTTATGTTGAGTTTAGTTAGTTTACATAGATTTAAACTTTTTTAAAATATTTTTAAAGGTGTGAAGCTGCTTTATTACCATAGTTTCAATTGGAATTTACACATTTTTACTTTAGTTTTATGAAATGTGTTTGAATTCATGCAATCGATATGTATATGGAGATGGAGGCAGATAACCCACATGATCCAAAATTTAATTTAACTTAAAAATTTTTTTTAGTAAACCTGATCCAAAATCTAAATTATAAAAAGTTAATATATATATATATATATATATATATATATATATAATATATATACTAAATATAATATATTCCAATATAGAAATAGATATATATATATATATATATAACTATATATATATATAATATATATATATATATATAATACTATATATTATATATATATATATATATATATATATATATTCGTCATCGGGCAAAAGGGGTTCAGCAGTTTTAAAAATGTTTGAATAGATACAAAATGGAATTATTTAATTATTTAAATATATATATACATATTTTAAAATATTACCAGTATTTTTCAAACATTTAATTTGAATATATTTATAAATTTAACTTTAATATGTGATATTTAGAACTCAAAAAAAATTTCTATATTTTAACCCATTTTTTACGAATTTAAAAAAAATTTCTAAGATTTATATTTTAGTTTGGCAACAATTTATCATTATCTGGCTTCAAAAATTGAAAATATAATAACTAAGGCATGTATTTTTTATAATGATCTTAATATTTAGATTAGCACATTCTTTAAAAAAAAACATTTTTGAAAGTGGGGGAAAAGGGTTCACCTATTAGTATGTATTTAATTATAAAATTTTTAAGTATGAACTTTGTAAAGGTACATTTTATTTTGAAAGTCAATACTTTGAAGGTTTAAATGTGAGATAATACATATAAAAGTTAGTGAACCCTTTTCCCCACAAAAAAATTTTGTGGACATAAGTTGTGTCAAATTAGAAGAAATTTGCAAAATTCTAAAGCATGACCTTCGTAAAGGTACATTTTATTTTGAAAGTCAATACTTTGAAGGTTTAAATGGGAGGTAATGCATTTATAAGTTATTGAACCCTTTTCCCCCAAAAAAATATTCCTGCATCTATTTTTGTAAAAGGTCAAAATAACTATATTTGTAATGCATGTTTCTTTTTCATATTTTAGTAAAGTATTGGTATGGAAATAATGTTTTATTTTATCATTTATTTTTGTTAAAGAAATAAAAATTGGAATTTTGGCAACTTACTATTTCTTTAACCTCAAAGTTGAACCCTTTTACCCCGGATTTGTATATATGATATATATATATATATTATATATATATATATATAGTATATATATATATATTATATATATTACATAAATATAGTAAAAGGGTTCAACTTTGAGGTTAAAGAAATAGTAAGTTGCCAAAATTCCAATTTTTATTTCTTTAACAAAAATAAATGATAAAATAAAACATTATTTCCATACCAATACTTTACTAAAATATGAAAAAGAAACATGCATTACAAATATAGTTATTTTGACCTTTTACAAAAATAGATGCAGGAATATTTTTTTTGGGGGAAAAGAGTTCAATAACTTATAAATGCATTACCTCCCATTTAAACCTTCAAAGTATTGACTTTCAAAATAAAATGTACCTTTACGAAGGTCATGCTTTAGAATTTTGCAAATTTCTTCTAATTTGACACAACTTATGTCCACAAAAATTTTTTGTGGGGAAAAGGGTTCACTAAGTTTTATATGTATTATCTCACATTTAAACCTTCAAAGTATTGACTTTCAAAATAAAATGTACCTTTACAAAGTTCATACTTAAAAATTTTATAATTAAATACATACTAATAGGTGAACCCTTTTCCCCCACTTTCAAAAATGTTTTTTTTTTAAAGAATGTGCTAATCTAAATATTAATATCATTATAAAAAATACATGCCTTAGTTATTATATTTTCCAATTTTTGGAGATAGATAATGATAAATTGTTGCCGAACTAAAATATAAATCTTAGAAATTTTTTTTAAATTCGTAAAAAATGGGTTAAAATATAGAAATTTTTTTTGAGTTCTAAATATCACATATTAAAGTTAAATTTATAAATATATTCAAATTAAATGTTTGAAAAATACTGGTAATATTTTAAAATATGTATATTTTAAATAATTACCATTTTATATCTATTAAAAAATTTTTTTCCAAGGTGAACCCTTTTCCACCTTGTGAACCCTTTTGCCTCATTTGACGGTATATATATATATATATATATATATATATATATATATATATAGACAGATAGAATTTAATTATGGGCATTTATTATTTTATTATTATTTTTATAAAAATAGATATATATGTATATTATATATATAATATTATATATATTATATATATAAATTATGATATACTATATAATATATATATATATATATACTATATATGTTTATAAATTGAATTTGATGCAATTTTATATTTTTGGATCGGTTTCTAAAAAAAAATTTTAAGAGTTAAATTAAATTTTGGATTCAGTGTGGGGTTTATCGCATCCAGCCATTACATATCGATTGCATGAATTCAAACACATTTCATAAAACTGAAGTAAAAATGTGTAAATTCCAATTGAAACTAGGGTAATAAAGCAGCT